>JAGFPH010003542.1:1179-18063 GCA_018207615.1 Philaenus spumarius | reverse complement strand
TCCTCAGGGATGCATTACAGAAAGCTGCGTCCGGTTCCCTGAAGACTCCGCGACAAAACTGCCCTTCTCCAGACAATAATGGCAGCTTACTTCTTGTGACATAAAACTGAACAAACTTCCAGTTGATGTGAAAAGTTTGCAAATGTATTTGTAAAATCTAATATTATTGCGTTATAACTCTTAAAAGATATACAAGTGAAAAGTGTGAAATTGTTATTCTTTAAATTCAATCGATATACTTTATAGAAAAATAATCACTGAAATAAAATACTATAAATGCATTAAAAAATACCAGAGACATTTGATGAATTATAAATAGAAAGTATGTGTAACCCATTAACGAAATTTAACATATTTTTATGATATAATAATGATTGATGTGCAACAGCTACTAGCACTAATAAAACTAATAACAATATAAATGTGATTCAAGTTATTTGGCTAAAATTATTACTTAATAACTAGGAATTATGTATCTGGTCCTTTTTATATTGGTGCAGGTCTTAGTATTTAAGTAAATCTATTTTTAATTTAGTTCAAAACTCCAAGTCATTTAAATCAGTCCAAGTATTTTATATTGTTTAATTTAATTTTTATATTACTACAAGTCTTGTTATATTGGATTTATATTAGCTCAAACTTGTTATTTTCATTAAGTTCGTGTTGATTTATCAAGTTTTTGTTATATTACTCCAGCTCTTATTCTGTTACTCACGAAAGAAGTACATTAAACCATTAGCCATTATTTTAGTCCTGCTCTTATTAGACTATTTACGACCCTAGTATACTAGTTTTCACTGGTGCTGTTTTGTTCTCTTTTCGTTTCTTATGATAGCGAGTTTAAGTGAACAACGTGCGGCTGTAAAATTTTGCTTCATACCATTTTTCTTACGTGAAAATAAGAACAAATCACACGGAGCCCGGTCAGGTGAGTAAGGTGAGAGGGGCAAGGTAACTATGCCATTATCTTGCGAACAGAGATGGCTGTGTGTCCAGGTGAATTGTCGTTGTGGAAAAGCCAATGCACCCTGAGAGGCTCTGCCACAAATCGGGTCCTTTTTTGTATTTTCTTAAAAAGACTGATTAACTTTTTGACCTGGCGGCACAAACTCTGAATGAACTACCCCCTTTCACATCGAAGACACCAATGATCATTGTCTTTATTTTTGATTTGACGATTTTTTGGAAGGAGTGACAATGACGTCTTCTATTTGCTGGGCTGTTGCTTTGTTTCGGGATCGTATAACCATAGAACCAACACTCATCACCAGTAATGACACATGAAATCAGACTCAGTTTCATGCTGTTCTTTCAAAGCACGACCGATTTCAACTCGACGTTCTTTTTGATTGTCAGTCAGAACCCGAAGCACAAACTTGGCAGAGACACTTTTCAATTCCAATGCTTTGGTTAAAATTCGCTGAAACGAATTATAACATACCCCACTAATATCTGACCATTGAACAATGGTCTGCCGACGGTCTGTGGGTACAAGTTCTCGAATTTTCTCAACATTTGCATCTGTTCGGGCAGTTGATGAACGTTCAGAACGATGTTTGTCCTCAATCGACATGCCGCCAATTTTAAACCGAGAAAACCACTTTTATACTTGAATTTTTCACGAAGCATCATATTTGTAAGCTGCTTTCAACGTTAAAACAGTGTCAACGGCGTTTTACCGAGCAGGAAGTAAAATTTCACTGCCGGACTTTGTTCACTTAAATTAGCCATCATTAAAACCGAAAAGAGAACAAAACAGCACCAGTGAAAACTATGACTACAGACGAACAAAACAAGGCAAGTTGACGACACCGGTCTCACTGAACGGGCGACGAGCTGCACTATACATGCCTAGCGGCAAGAATGCGTACTACACAAGTCCCGCCCATGACAGCGCAATTCCGGTTACTTTTGGGTAGTATTACGTAGGGATCTTTATATAAAAATCAACTCGCTTAGTTTGAATTACTTTTGTGAATTATTTTGGCCACAAAACGTGTATTTAAATCAATTCCACCAAGGACATTATAAATATATCTTTTATTTTAATTCCGTACACACAACTAATCACAGAGATTTTAATTCATCCAACAACAATCAATCTAAATCTATACAAATCTTATGCCTAATTCTACGGGCAAAACTGAGTTCAAATAATGTATTTACTTCCCAAAATTCTCAAACACAGATATCATTCAAATAAATAATTACTTAAATTTATTATAAATCAAACAAAACTGATTCTACTAAAAACATTTCCCCAAATATTCACAATAAATGTTCCTACCTTAATTTGTCCTCGTGGCTTCTTCCGGTCAGCCCGTGTCGCCCCAACGTACACCTACACTCGTACCACCCAAAAAGCCCCGTCTCGAATTTAGTCGCCTCTATTTAACATCTCTGTCCCCACTCAGTTTTACTCGTCTAGCTCGGTCGTTGGCTTACTACGAAATGCAACTATGCGATTTGACTTCATCGCGTGTTGCACCGTAGGCTATCAATAAAATGCTACTTCTAATATAATTAATATATAAAGGAATACTCTCCCTCATCTCACTTCGTAACAGTAGCCTATGTAATATCATATTAGTGCACATCTTACTACTTCATTTTTCATTACTGTATTTAGTTTTGTGTTCCAGTTATTATCAGTCCTATTATAATCACTCCTGTCATTAGCTTATAACATCAATTACATATATAAATTTCAAAACACCAAACCACTGCAAGCAACAACTAGTGTACTTAACAAATATGATAAACGTCAGTAATTCATTAAATTTCCCAACAATCGATTCAGCAAATAGCGCAGTTTATTTCAGGTTGTATAGTATTCACCAGATATAAGTCGCTGTGATTACATTGTATTTACTGCTCTATCTGCGTTTCCGGTTAAATTGAATCGTTCCAATTCAAATCACACCATTTTATGTGGAAATTAAAAAAAGGTTCTGCAAAACTGCATATTTCAATTGGTTTTTCCTTTTTATTGAAATGCGTTTTGTATTTCAATATTGGAACCATTTTAATATCCAATCGTACAGCATTTCAAAATATGAAGTAAGCTTCTATTGGTATATTTCACGACAGTGAATTTAATTTGTAAATTTGCCACTTTATATAATTTTTTCTTATAAACTATTCAATCGGTTAAATGTATTTAAATTTAATGTTTACATTATAATAGATGGGTAATTCCATCATAGATTAATTTTATTATTAAGTACCATACATATTGTTGTAATTCCAACCGCACTGCTCCAAAAAATCAATAGAAAATACATCAAAGTTGAATTAGTACTTTCAAGAAAATCATAGTTAAAATGATAAATAATTATATTATGTAATATCGTTATTTTTATTACTATACTCTAGAATAAGAGGATTTATTTTTTAGCAACTATAAACCGGTTTATGAAAGCTATGCTATTTGTTACCACGTGTTATATTTGTCACGATGTTTCTTATTATTACTTTCTTGTTTGATGGTAGTTAAACTCTAATGGTTTTTACTACTGCAGATACAATTTGTATAGTATCGTAGAATATGATTTAACTTATATGGAACATGTTGTTCCGGTGGTCCTAGTGTAATGGAAACGATTTTCTGAACTGCTTGTAGGCATTTACGATATTATAAATGTTAGTAATTAATTTAAATTGTAATGTACGTTTAAATTATTTTATAATATGATGTCATACCATTTATTTGATAATGTTGTTTACACTTAGAAATATTACATTTTAAACGTTATAATTATGTTTATTTTTCTTACTGTTTCTACTAAAAACCAGAGGAACCGCGGGCACTATATATTTGTATGTGATTTAAATTTTACTAAACTTTGCACTTCCTTGTAAATTATGAAGAGATTGTTTATCATAGTGTACAAATAGAATAAACTTAGAAAACAAAATCTCACAATTAATACGTTTATTAACTCAAACGCGTTTCAACGACAAAGTCGCCATCTTCAGTGATGCACAAGCTACAATAGTCAAACTATAACTATAACGCGTTTGAGTTAATAAACGTATTATTTGTGAGATTTTGTGTTCTAAGTTTGTTCTATCTAGTATATCTTCTCACAAGTCAAGCTCAATATTTATTTATAGTGTACAAAGTAAAATTGTCTACAACACCTGCAACGGAAATGGGTTTTAAAATTCGGATAAGTTTAAAATTATTTACTAAACTAATTTTCCAGATTATAAAAATTTAGATGTAAAACTTCTTTTAAAATGGTGTCCGAAATTTGTTCGGTTGTAGAAAAAAATTTAATAAATTTTGTTATAATAAAACAATTGTATTTAACCTAAAACGTTTTTAATATGACAACATTTCAATACAATACAAAATATTCTTGGTTTTTGGCTCTTATAGTACTTATTAATAATAAAGAGTTTTTGAAAAAAATGTCAGATGAAAGAGAATCCGTGGGTTTTCTGTCCTATCGCTATATTGTAAATGCCTGTCATTCGAGCTACCTCTGGCTCTAATGCGCATGCTTTAGGATCTGGGTTAACGCTGCAACACACTACCCTAAACCAAGTTCCTCCGTTCTAATCAATCGTCATTTCCCTGAAAATATCGGAGTATACAATAATTAGTTTGAATTAGCTTCGAAGCGAGTGTAGATGGTTAATTTATCGTTATGGTTTTTGAGCGAAGCTAGAAGGGCAGGGCAATTAAAAAAAATAATTTCTCTAATTTACAAACATAATTAGCTACCGAATTCTCTGCATATACATGCTTGAAGTAACCAGTATGTTTTATTCTGCGTCTTAAGTCCTGTTGTGATTATTTAGATTTGATTTGCCAGAGACATGCCTGATTGAAAGCTAAAATAACGGAATCCTTACAATTAAATAATGGCTGTCGCCCTTGTGTCATACCATTGTACCTAGTTCGTTCACGTTATTTACTTTTGTAATTCAATTTACAGGGACGTGTTTTTAGCACTTTAGAAGCGAAGAGACAATGAAAACAAAGTTTCCTGTGCATATTTTACGTTTAAATAGCTTGACAAATAAAGCCGAAAACTTAGATGTTTGAATTAATTTGTCCAACATTATCTCCAAAGTTATAAACCATAAGAAACAATAAATATGACATTATTTGAAGATAATTTACTCCAGTTTAAATTTATTTAGGATTAGTTTTTCACTAAACTCAACATTTCACTAAGTATTTAAGAAAAATTAAAAAAAAAACCTTTACTTGACTCCCCTCCCCCTCATCCCCCTTCGGGGAATTTTAGCATGATGTACATTGCACTCGAATGAAACTATGCCAAGTTTAAAAACTACAGGATTTTGTCCTCCTATTTTGGCTAAGATGACTGTACAATTGTACAAATTAAGTCAAAAACCAAGATCTTTTAATTTTGTTCTATTTTCCACTAACTCTATCTTCAAAACTGTAGCAAGTACGATACAAACGAATAAGACCTTTTTTGAACAAAATTTACCGTAGTTTAATTTTATATAGGTTTAGTTTTTCGCTAAACTCAATATTTCTCGAGTTATTCAATAAAACATGTAAAAATATTCCTTTGATGGCTCCCCATGGTAACGATTTTTTATTAAGGACTTAAAAACGAAGAGTTTCAGCCCCATTCGACCTATTTGACAAATTTAAACCGGAGATATCCTACTTTTACCTATTTTTGTTTTTTTCAAAATAAATCACTGGTACTTTAATTAAAAATATATCATTTATATTTAATACAAATTATTTATGACCTATAATTGTTGGAACGTCTTTTTTTAAGGTATACTTTAGTACTTCAAATCATAATTGTCCACTTCAGATTATGTTATTCATATTTTACGAAAACTAATTTACCTGAAACCCGTCCTTTTAACTATTTTGAAATTGAAATTTTATAAAAAATATTGATTCTATGTTGTTACTTAAGTTTTAAGCTTAAGAGTTATAGTTTGACTATTGTTCGGGTTAATAAAACGTAATAGTTGTGAGATTTTGTGTTCTGAGTTTATTCTATCAAGTTTAAGCTTATGTTTGAGCCTTTAACTAATTTTAACATTTCGGGCCAAAAAATCTTATTTTCAGCACAAATTTAACGTTTTCCACTAGACTAATATATCATATTTCTAGATATATAAATTAAATATTTAGGCTATTGTCGTAATTTAAGTTACAAATATTATCGTATACTACTATACAAACCAAACATTTTAGGGGTTTAGGATTCATTCCGTTTTTTCTAGCTAATGTTTTGATTAATTTACGCAAAGTTTTCGCAATTTTTTTGACAGAGAACTTAATTTTTTGCGTTTTTTATACTCTAACTAAAAAACAAATTTGGGATATCAAAATGAACATTTGAAAAATGTTTGGAAATAATTTTGACCATTTGGACCCAAGAATTGATCAATTAAGAAAACACAAGTTTTAAAGTAACAATACAAATTGATGATTGCCCGTGCCCAAGTGTTCAAAATCTCTAAAACATCTTAAAATTTGTACGAATAACTTTAAAAGACTACTTGCAACTTGAAGTACTTCAGGACATTAAAAAATTTTATTTAAATATCAATAATCGCAAAATTATAATTAAAGGAGAAACCATAATCAAACATAATATGATAAATTCTTAAACCCATTACTTTTAATTTTCTAACGAGCAAAGTGAGACCAAATAGAAAGAAAGTGTAATTTCCTTTAATTTAGTTTAAAGAAGACGAAGGTAGCGTCGAGG
The DNA here is from genome assembly GCA_018207615.1 of Philaenus spumarius. Classification (NCBI taxonomy): domain Eukaryota; kingdom Metazoa; phylum Arthropoda; class Insecta; order Hemiptera; family Aphrophoridae; genus Philaenus; species Philaenus spumarius. Next base: position 11,338 of record JAGFPH010003542.1, on the reverse strand, counting down.
TCTTTATAAACAATTTAACCTGATTGAAATTCATCCAAACCACTTTACTTGGAATCAATTCCGTTCCAAGAATTTTTATTTTTTTATTGAAGAGTACACAGTTTTTTTTACTTAAAATTTTGTACATTTAATTATTTTAATTTAGTTTACTTACTGATTCATTAGTTTTGTTACTTTTTAAGATTTTATGGTGAACCGTAACTTTTATGAGAATAGGTTATTTTAAAAGTTTGTAATAGGCAGTTTAAGCTTCTGTTTTAATATTATAAATAACTTGCAACACTAATTGTAAATTTTTTATAATTCTTTAGTATCTGAGTGACATATGTTATGTTTACTACAATTGTGTTGGACAGACAAAGAGTTAGGTTTTAATTGTCATAACCCAATGTCGTTTACTTGTTACCTTGGCTAAACAGTTAAAAATAAATCTAACATTCCAGATTTAATCAGTAAATGGAGGCTTAAATATATTAAAAATTTCATGGTCTATTTGATCGAAGCTTTTAAAATATCTATAGTTATTCATTGTTAAAATTTAGTATTTATACATTAAGAATTAGTTTTTAATTGCCATTAACCGCAGTATTTTAGAGCTTCCGCTGGCTAAACCACCAAAGATAAAGCCTAACATCCACGTCAACATGTTTTTCAATTATTGGAAGCATTTAAAACCACTTACCAAGTATTTCTTTTATTTGAGCAACCCTCAACCAGCCCATTAAAAACGTTCACCCAGTTGTTATTTTAACTTATAATAGAAACTTCCGACAGAGTTAAATGTTCGTGCTGTATTGTCAAATGTTTATAAATAAAAACTACCGTTTGCTGAGAAGACATTGTCCGCTTTCAACCGCAATATTAGGTAATTACCAGTAGGCAAAATGACACTAACCGAACTGCGTTAGGTAAAGTCACTTCCCATATTGGATGCTTAACACAATAGTAGAAATCATATGGCACCAAAAACAATATTAGTTTATATTACCAATTACTAGTTCAGTACACTAGTTCTGGGTTCCTGATTATATTTTTAGGTTAGTCTAGAGATGCATAGTATTCTTGACTTACTATTATTATTATTTTGTTTAGTTTATACATTTGTTGGATTTAGTTTTTCACTTGATAACGAGAATTTAATACTCACGAAACTCATGTATTTTGCACCATCACACAAATAATGGCAAATATCCTTACTAAAAATGTTATGATAATGCTTCATTGTTGTAGGGGTAGGGTTTTAACTCGGCGTAAATATTGTGTAGGGCGTCCGTAAAAGGTCAAAGAATGAAAACCACTTTAGAATTCTGCAGCAAGGCCTGTCCAAAAAGAAGCCTTCGCTATATGGTTTTCAACATTCCGGACCAACAATAATATCCAAAAATGACTGTCCCAAAAAACAGACAAAGATCCCAAATGAATAGTTTAGTTCAAAAACCCCTTAACTGACAATTTTCAAACTTTCAGAAATCTAACAAAAACCTTACTACGCCTAAAATTATTTTTAATTGCAATATTTTCCACTTTAAACTACTGGATATGCAATTTGATCCATTTTATTAGTATTTTTTAATATTTACAAATTTATTTTTATTTTTTGGGTTTTTTGCAACAAACATTTTTAACAATACCTTGAAATCGTTAATTATCCCAGTTTTCCTTGTATTTTAGTAATTAAGACATTTATGTTGATAAGTTAAATAAAAGGAGTGCGTATTTCCATCCATATACACAAAAAAATCTATTTTAAGTTTCTATATTGTATCATACCCCACATATAAAAACCAAAATTAAAAATATAACTTTTTGTAAAATAGACGTCCACGCTCTCCTATTCCAATGAGTTGGAACCTGAAACCATGAGTTGTAAATTTGTATCACAAAAACCAACTTGCTTGGTTTTGTATATCAGGATAGCCTACATGTAACAAAACAGCAAAACCTAAATGTTCACTGTACGGTAGGCTCTAAATGATAAACATAAATAACTTACTTATTTATAAATACTTACGCCTATCAACTAATGTTTAAATCACACACCACGGTATGATTAAAACGGCTATTGGAAGTAATCCGTAATTGAAATTGAAATACAAATATTCTATCGCAGGCTACAGTGGTTAAACGAATAGACTCGTAAAGTTTAGGTTTATTTTGAAAAGTCGAATAGGCCTATATTTATATGCACCTTATGTTTGCATTATATAGGTTATGTCTGAAGTAGCTTTTATAAATAATTGTAACGTATATCGTGTAATCGTATAAGACAAAATCTTAATACATATTATTTTTAGTTAAGCTAGTTAAATAACAAATAAGGTCAACTTACGTGTAATGTGACGGTAGTTCTTCAAAATTATCGTTTGGCCAAACCAATAAAACACTTCAGATCGATAACACTAATTTGGTTACAACAAAGAACATAACCTCAAATACCTACACCGAGTACAAGCACTAACTGAAACAAATGACTCATGGTTGGAGGGGATGGTATTACAAAACATTTGATAGGCTTAATTCAAGATATAAGAAATAGATAAGGCTGTGTAGGTAGCAAGTAGGTAGCAAATTTTTGTTAGTAGTTCTGCAGTATATTGTGTTACTGGACAATCTTAAGATTGTCTGTATTGTGAATGTAAATAAAACGAATAACTAAAATATTATCCAGCTTTACGGTTAGTAAACTGACATTTGATTACGTATTATTTTTACTCCCATTTATTAGTTCCTTGTTTTATACGCGTAATAAAGCACAAACACAAAATACTTTTAACCTTGAATTAGGAAATAAAATTTAGATTAACCCTAATTAAATCTTGGGATGTTTTGCATACTTTTACAAAAGTATTTATTCCTGTAGACTATATATAAATAAACTGACACAACGGGAGGCTTTTGAAGCAAATATGTCTAGCCTTGTTGTAACAATCGATGTATAAACACACTGGATCGCTGGCTGCGTGTATTGAATACGGTCCGGCTGGCCTAGCCGCTTCCCCCACCACTGGTGGGACAGCAACAACACGTGAAGCATTCAAAGCTATAATAATGCAACGCACAACAATGTTTTAATTTATTTTGCTCAGCTTCAACAACGGCACCAAACATTATTTGTAAAATAATCATTTTAATTTCTAAACAATATTTAATTGTTATACAGTATGTAACACTTATTTTTATAGTAAACTAGTGGACCCAGCAATACTTCGCTATTGCTTGATTTAATTTAAAAGTTAGTAAAGTTATTCCATTGTATTACATTGACTTAAGTGATCGAATTGCAAAATGATTTTTATGCCACAAGAATATACTACACAAATTTAGATCTATAGTTTGGAAACCTTTATCGATAATACAGTAAACCTTTTGTTTGTTTTTACCTAATCTAAAAAAACTGATAGTTGTGATGAATTGTAAAAAACCTGATTCTAAATTAGCCCAATTGGTTGGAAATAAACGTGTTTTGGTTCATTGTAGGCCTAACCTAAAATTATGTTCAGTTTTTAATGCAAATCAGTTGTTTTATATATAATATGTAACAACCAATGTTTGAATTGAATTAAAATATAGTAAGCATTTTTAGTAGATTTTTGTTTTTATTTACTTTAGTTGGTCAATTTAACCTAAAAAGCTGTTGGTTTTGAAAAAATAATAAACTGATTACAAATTTGCTAGTAAAGTTGCTATGGTAATGAATGTAAACAAACATGTGTTACTAAGCATTTTATAAGAACAGCTGATTTTGTGTGCTATGGTCTTGAGTCCATACAAAAGAGGCTGTTTAGTTTTTTTCTAAATTTGAAACTTTTTCGGACAACTTTTCAAATTTGTCTTTATATGATAATCAAGTTCGGAATATTATGAACATTTTGAAATAAAAAAATAGCCAAATTGGTCCAGCCGTTCTCAAGTGATGCGCTTACAAAGGAACAGCAATTAATTCATTTTTATTATATAGATTAACAGTTTGTGTTTAAACTATTATTATTGTTGTTGGATACGGATAAGGAAAAGTTTAGGGGAAAATAAACTGAACCAAAACCATAATGAAAAACATGATCTGTATTAGCATTTTAAACTGCATTTTATTTACATTAAAGTATACCTAGGTATACATTACACTTTAAACATTGTTAAATAAAACAAGTTTAGTAAGTTTTGACGCACTCCAAGCTTTGTAAATGTAGCTCGCGATGTTTTGAAATGTTACAAAATTCCGTTAAAATGTATAATAATTTTATTTACTATTAAGGACTCGGCCTCTGATCGCTTCGCTCGCCAAACCCTGCGGTGATATATGGTAATGCCAATGCAAACTACAAAATCTCTAATTATGTTCATAATTTTAATATTTTTTCAATTTTCCACCCCTTAAATAAAATAAAAATGGCGGCCAGACCGGTTCTCTCAGTGTAAGCTTTTTTCCAAAGCCAGTTTGTGGCTTAACTGTAAGTCGAATTTAAAAACTAATATTTTGCGGGTAAAATAGTATTCTTGATTTTTTTCCGTATCTCAAACCATAAGCTCACAAAATGACCGTAAACTTCAAATTTGTAAAAAAAATCGTCCAAGTTTTTGTATTTCAACCATTTAGTCAACACGTTTATTCTAAACATTTCAAAAGGGTTCCATAGCTTTTTTGTAGATAAAGGTTTAAAGAATTCATATATGCCAGTTTTACAAGTAAACAAAATGATTGAAGTAAAATTAACAAAGTTATTAGTTCAAGGAACAAGCATCCTATTACTTTAAATGAGCAATTCTTGTATCTATGTTTGTTTGTATCTGTCGTGGATCTCGAAAACGGCTCTAACGAATTCAAAGAAATTTTGTATTTAGGTGTAGTTTTGAGTTTTAAGTACACCCATATAGTTGTATTTCGTGTAAAAACGCAATTGTTTTAGAAAATCTAATTTAAAAGTTGAAAAATTTTAACATAGGGTATTATGGGTTGCCATGTTGGTTACAAAATAACAACGAAATAGTAAATAAAGCAATCAAAACAGCTGTTTATAAACAAGACATGAGATTGAGTAGCCTATTATCCTAAATCAGCTGTTCATTGGACAGTTTTTAATTACTGTTAAAAAACAATCTAATTTATACTGTTTTAGCACATTAGAATAAATTGTTCTGATTTAACAAAACAAATGGATAAATTCTAATAGTCAATTTTGTAATATAGGCCTGGTCATTTCTGAAACATAGTATTGAGGTTATGTTTACTACTGTATATTTAGTCCTGGTTTTAATACATTAGTTGACAGAAGTTAGTAGAACTAGGACTAAAATCGTAATGAAAGTCTCTCACGTTTCTAAAGCATGTATTTGAGGTTATAATTAATCTTGTAATTACTGTTAATATATTTAAGCCTGGTTTCATAATTAATTTTAGAAACGAGCCAAAGATTAACGAGATTCATTAGCGAATTTTCCAACTGCGAGCGAAGCGAAGCGTCCAGGGGCAGAGCCCCTACTGTTTAGTAACGAAAGGAAAAGTTCAAATTTAGGCCTATATAAAAAGTAGTAAACATTTTTTGTAATTTTTTCATAAATGTAAAAAAGTTTCGTAATTTAGTTCTAAAATAAAACTGTATAAAAATATTGATCAATCTCAAATTTCTTATTTTTAAAACACCAGTTTTTATGTTCCTACTACAAGACTGCTCACAAAACTAGGCCTGTTTTGAATTGAATAGTAATTTAGGAATACTATTTCCTCTGCCCAAAAATGACATATTATTATAAAAAAGTGTAGAGGGTAAATGAAAGAGTTGAACTGTATACAACAAAAACAACGTGTATCACTGTCCATCTATCACGCTGCCCAGCGCTGGTCTAGCCCACCAGTGGAGCGGGAAGCTCCACTCCGGCCTGCTCGTTTCTCGAACCTTTCAGACTACTCAGCGCGCAATTCAGTGTGTTTATACATCGATGGTTGTAACAACCATAAGGAGTCAGAGATGATGGGTTTATGTTATAAACAATGTGTTTTCCTTTGTAAAATAATATTCTGCGATGATTACTTTCGTAAAATTGACAGTTAGATGGTTTCTGAACTAAACGATTCAAATGTAAAACTGGGATATATAAACTAGTTTGTGATTATTGTAATTCATTTTACATAGGCCAAACAGGTAGAGCTTTCAACCAGATATTTATAGAACACTTACCGAAAAAGAGCATCGATAGAAATACTGTATATCTAATTATGCACGTCACCTGATAGACACTAACCACGGCTACACGAGTTTTGAAAATAATTTGATACCAATACATGTATGCAAAAAAGGCAAAATTACGGATGCTATTGAGGAATATGAAATTTACAAAGCCTTTAAAAACATCGAAAACCTAGTCATGAATGACCAGCTTCATTTATCCTCAAACATACTGTACGACACGGCTATCAGTATACAAGGATATAACAAGGGTCCAAGTTACCGTCAACGTAGACCTATCATTACATAACCGTGACCTTGGACCACCGTATGGGGTGCATCCCACGCTACTAATTTAATATGTTTTCAGTGTTTGTGTTTTATGTGTTTATTTACATGTTTGACGACCTCGTAAGAGTGACTACGTGTCTGAAGATGGAGTAAATCTCCGAAACGATGCATATGAGAAGAAAGAAGTCACGTGACGGACAAATACAAAAGTAAGTAAACTTTAATATTTAAAATGTATATTATGGTTCTTGCATAAAGAACTATTTGCCCTAAAATTTAACTCAGATGACAAATTTCGTAAACGGGTTTGTTATGCCCTTCTAAATGTTATACATAATATTTTAATAAATTTTCAGCTATAGCACTATATAACTAACTGAGAAAAATACATTTGAATTGAACTGCGCCTCCCGTTTACAATTTATAGATTTACTTAAAAATTTTACTTTTTTTGTCGGACTTATTATTTGCCCCAATTTTTTTGTCGGACAATTGAATCACTGATCACAAAATAAGACACTTTACATACCCTATTTTTGTCCGACAAAAGGTCATAAATATAAGGGTTGCATGAAACCCTTAACTTTAAGCCGTCCGACAACAAGAATGCCCCGAAAACTTTGTCGGACAAGGTTACCACTTAGTTATATATATTATAAACGATTCTGAACAAATCAGCAGTTAGGTACTAAATTTTATGACGCCATAACTTTGCCATGTTTGGAGTGTCGGACGCGCAGAAATGACCAATAATATTTGTCCGACAAATTGTTTTTCGCTTTCTAAATAAAACAAACTTTTTACTAAGAGAAAGATTATTATTTAGGTTACACATTTTTTTACCGCATCAAATCAATGACTTTGCCGGGTTCTCAAAGGAAAACGCCCCGCTACCGAGAATTGTTGCAAATAAAAATGTTGTCCGACTCGACTTAAATATTTATACGAAGTCACAAGAGTTAGTTAATCATAAACTTTTAAAGGCCTGGGCCCTAGGACTAAAACTGTTTTCTTGTAAAATGAACTTGAAATTTTAAATTTTTTGGGTAGGGACTTCATTTTTTTTTAATCAGTAACTTTAGTTAATTAACAAAATACTTGAAATTATTTTGTTTCCATTTAACACTTTCAAAAATAACTAATATCATTAGGTAAATGATTAACAAAAAGCATGAACATTTAACGTAATCAAAATGTTCAGACAGATGAAAGTTATTTGAATAATCCAATTTAAAATAAGACCTTTGCAGGGTTTAAGTTATTCAGAAAAATGTCAAGTAATGAAAAAGAATCTCTACCATTAAAAAAATCTTCTTAAACTTGAATCTTCTTTGGAACTAAATTACAGTTCTACTTAAATCTCGTGGGTCTCGTTGACTTGAATTGGGGACAAGAAACACTTGAAAAGTAATTATGTGTAACAAACTTAATTTATGTTCGGTAGTTGATCTAATAAAGATATTTATCGTTTAAAATTGTTTAGATTTTTTAGGTTTTAAGGAATTTAGGCTAAACTGTAAAGAAACAGATTGTGACTAAACAAGACTTTCCAATAAATGCAGATGCAAATTAAAGGGGGAAATACTAATTTACAAAATGTTAAATATTTTTTCCACCATTAAAAAAATGCTGTAGGTAAACTACCCTTTAATTTGACAAGCTTTCAAAACGTGCATTATTAAAGTCCCAAATGGTCTATATTTATTTTATAATAAACACAGAAGTTAAAATTATTATTAAGATAATTAAATAAGTTACCATGATAACCACTCAATTAGACCGACAATAAAAGCTGCAATGGGAGACAACTAATGCCGTTATCTATGACTGGATTAGTGGCTGTAATTGCTTGTGTGTGTTTTACTTGCATAAACCCATCAACGAGTTTGCTTTTACTTTACTAAGTTTACTGAAATGTACAAACAATAAAATAAAATTGATATACAGCTATGAGAAAATAATCAGCTTTTTAATCTAAAAACTCTAAGGAAAAGGATGTTTCATCTATTAGCAGCTGAAACAGTTTTCGTTCTAAATTGTAGGTTAGGTTTTTTGTTAATAAGAAGCCTAAGGATGCTGATTCTTTTTAATCTTTATAGAAGTTCCTGTTATACCATCAAATACATTCTTTAGTATAAATAGTTAGTTAAATTACAAGTGAAAAACATGGACCAAGACAGGGATTTGAACCCGTGACCTTTACGATTCCGTCGTAACGCTCTATCAACTGAGCTACCCTGATTCCTTAAAGATATCGATGTTATCTCACTTGTACGGTTTTAGTGTAATTATTAAACTAACAACTCAATACCTCGTGTATACGACATTGAAAACAATCTCAATTCTTTCAACCGTACAAGTGAGATAACATCGACCAATATCTGTAAGCAATCAGGGTAGCTCAGTTGGTAGAGCGTTACGACTGAATTGTAAAGGTCCCGGGTTCAAATCCCGGTCTCGGTCCATGTTTTTTCAATTGTAATTTAATTAAATAGCCCTTGCTGAGGAAGTGTGTAAGAGGAAAATAAAAAAAAATATATAATAATATAAATAGTTAATATTATATAACTCAAATGGTTGTTTTTGTTTTGGTTGAAGAGGGTAATAAGTTCGAGGGAGTGTTAAGTTTCTTTTTAACACTCTACAAAATTCTCGAACATTCTGGAATATTCTGAAACATACATGCCAGTCTCGGCCGATTCAGCACTCGATTAAAAGCTGCTTCAAGGCATCCCACAAGAAATCCGTTAGTGCTATGCGCTCTTTTGACCACCCATATCTCCGAACCCGATTAACGCAGTTCCAAACCGAAAACTTCTTCATGGAAGAATGAAAAGCTGCCGTACCAAATACCCCACACAGAGAGTACAGAGTTATATAGAGTGGACAATGGGGTCTCGTTGGTGGCCGCTCAAGATGGCAGCTATTCCTTTGATCTTGTCCAGTGCCGTGCGCAGTCCGGTTCACCCACTGCCGTGAACTCGTAGTTATCAAAAATTATAAATTAACAAAACTATTAGCAAAAATAATAAATAACCTCTACATAACATACATAGTTAACTAACAAAATCACTCTGTACACTAATACCAGGCTAAAGTGTGCTACAGTGCGGCATTTAAAACGCTTTAAATGATCTATGATTGCTAAGTAAGTACGGTGGTGAAAATGGATTTCTATGAAACAATAAACTCTTTAGCAACATATCTCAGCAGATATTTTTTTCTTTTACCAAATAACAAAATTTTTCCTCGCATGTCGAAAATGTAATGTTTGTTTGTTTTTTAATTAAACTTATGTTTCAGAAAAATATGTTTCTCATTCGACAGTGTTAAGTTTTATTCATTTAAAGTACACTGTTGCCTTTAGGAAGGTTTGGTCATTCTAACAGTGAAGTTTCATTATTTGTGAACGATGTTTAGAGGTATACATGACGTGATATGTTAAGTGGTGTCGATTGATCGCGCGAGTCTTGCCGAGTTTTGGTCGCTAATGGCGGACCTTTTTTGCTTCACTGCTACGCGTGCATTCGGTATTGTAATTGGGAAAGCCACTCTATATAACTCTGTACTCTCTGAACCCACAATTAACTGCGGGGTAAGGTTGCGGAGTTATAGTGGCACTTACTGTCACACCACCAAATACACGCGCAGCACCGAAGACAAAAACGAACGCAAGCAGAGAACAAAACCCAAAAAGGTCCGCCATT
>JAGFPH010003541.1:124216-147334 GCA_018207615.1 Philaenus spumarius | reverse complement strand
AAGTATACGTTTCCATCTGGACTGAACAGCGGAGTTCCTGGAGGATCTACCCATCCTCTTCCTTCACCACTGACTCTCTGTGTCTATTGGAACAAACACAAATAATCTGTTGGATATTTATTTTCAAATTGCCTGTAGAGATATACCTGAGCAATTAGGATTCAGTGTATATTTTAGAAGAAAATCACTGCTCAACGTAAAGCCTCGGCTACGATACGAGCGGTGAGCGGTGGGCGGTGGGCGGCGAGCGTTACTAGCAAAATTCCTGAGCGGCGGACGTGGCTACGATACAAGCGGTAATATTCCCACAGTCAACGAGATGACGTCACACGAGGAACTAGTGCTGACGAAAATACTTAGTGAGAGACCAGTATTTAATTTATAGGAAAATCACAATATAATACTACTATATCTTTATATATCTATATTTTTTGGTGGTTTGTTTACATTTTCATTAAAATAGTGCACAAACAGTAAAAATAAGTAATAACAATATTGTTAAGTGAAGTTTCAATAACAACTGTAACCATAAGTGTTAACAAAATAAGCATAGTTAAGAGTTTTATAAAAATAACTAAAAAATCTTCTTTTTTGACAAGTTTGTTTACGTTTTGATAATGGTACTGGACTTCTCACATTTGTTGATAATTTGTGACAAAAATTCTACTAATAACAGTAGAAAGTTATTTCACAAGACACTGTGATTAATGGAAAAACACATAACTTATTATTAATTATAACGCCAATGAAATCATTTGAACAGTTGTAATTAATTTAAAAAAAAAAAAAAAACTATTCAATTGCACTATGGTGCTTACACTTACATTATTCTGACATGTGTATATATCGGTATTGAAATTATCCGTACATATGTTTTCTATAGAGATTTTGTTATCATTGACTGGTTTATTATTATTTTCTTGTGAAAATTAACTAAACTATTATTTTTTTACTAATACACAATGCTACTTTACACTTCATGACACAAGAGAGACAGAACATGAGTCTAAAGTCTAAACTACCTCTAACCATCAGTCACAATGCCCTATATATATAGGACGATACAATTTATATAGGCCTAATACATATTACATTTTGTATGATTTCTAAACTAAATGGTTGTAAAAAAAACTCTAAACTCTTTCTATTGTGTAAAAGAATATTTAGGTTAGATGTAGTAGATAATAGTTCAGATATAAAATTGTGATATTGACAGGATTTAAAACGTTTAATTTTATAAAAAACTGTAATTTGGCAAAACACGTGTTTTGTTATTACTCTTGTTGTTAATATTTCATCATGTTAAAACTTTAGTTTGGTATCTTAAGAATGCAACCACATGACTGTAACCATGGATATTTAATAAGATATTTATATAAAAAATGTTATTTGTATCGTCCTTGATGTAGGAGTAGGTGACTGAAAGGGTTAAGGGAAATATTATTAATTATTCTATAATTTCTTATTATTTATTAGAAAATTATTACCTTACTTAATTAATTAATAAAATAATTTTGAGCCATACAATTCGTTGAACTGTTTGATTGTTTTGTAAAATAAATACACTTAATAAACACTTTTAATTGAATTTACTCTCATACAATAAAATGTATATTGCAAGAGTACATAAGAGCACTATATTGAGCCAGGAAAGCCTATTTAAATTTAGAGAAAATTATGCGTATTTACCCCTGATAAGTTTACGGAATAACCAACTTCTTCCCATAACTTTCTGGTTAACGTGGAGTTTTTAAAATCATTGTGGCGATCATTCCACAAAAACGGCCTCTATTGCACCCACTGATAAGAATTTCACTATTACCATCGTTAAGTTTTTTTCTTTTAGGCCTTTACGTGCAATAAAATAACCAGTCGCACTAACGTGAGAAGCGTCGTCCGCATCCTGCATCTCAGCATTGAAGAAACAACACAGTGTTTCCGCATCCTGCATCTCAGCATTGAAGAAACAACACAGTGTTGTTTCTTCAATGATCTCAGACATCTTGAGGTAGACTGAACAATGAACAGGCGAGGTGAGAGCGATAGCAAACACCCTCATCTCCTTATCTCTTCCAGCGATAACAAACAATAATTTTACGAGACTGGGATCTTGTTATCCCTTCACAGATCTCCAGTCAGTTTACGGCATCACTTGTTCAAAATCACAATACAGGACTACTATATCTTTAACCGTAGACTTTTTGTCCAGAAATTCTTGAAATTTGGATTTTAACATAAATTCAGGTGTAACCCGGGGAGGGAGTAATTTTAAAATATATGCTTCCTGTGAAAATAACAATGGTAAGTAGTCCCATTACAGAAAGTTTTAATCAATTGGTGTTGTTTATTCCATAATTCATGGTGTTTAAAGAATAAATAAATCCTTGAACCGAATACAAAATTCCGAAAGTATACTCACAAAAATTAGCATCTTTTTTGTTTACCGTCGGATTTTCTTGAAATTTTGTATATAAGTGGTCGTTAGTAAGCCATGAACGTGTACGAATCAAAAATACTTAATTTTGCCTTTTTAACCAATTTCATATGTTTATTGAAAGTAAAGAAACCCATGAGCGTCAGGCGGCAGTCGAAAAATTATCTAACTGATTTGATCATGAGCGGCGAGCGTTAGCCAACGCACATCCGCCGCTTGTATCGTAGCCACCCAACGGTGTTTAACAAGGAAACTCCATCAGCTAGATAATTTTCGTGCGCCGCTTGCACCTGCTACTGCCGCCCGCCGCCCACCGCTCACCGCTCGTATCGTAGCCGAAGGCTTAACTCTCCCTTGTTTTAATTTCTGGTTGACTATAATCAAACTGCTACAGTTTTAGAAATATTATACAATAACTAATTAAGTACGGTAACAACTAAGTAATAACTAAGTAAGACATAGGATGAGGATTGTTATACAAAGTACAGTAGAACCTCGATAATTCAAGTCGCAGTAGTTCGAGGTTCCGGGTATTTCAAGCTATTTGCAAAATTAAAAAACACTTTTTACAATTTTAAAACAATGATTGTAACACACTTTCAAAATTACTTTGTTACCACTGCCCCATTGTACGTTTTAAATGGCAACTAGTCTTTTGAAAGTGACAAAGGATCAAAGTGGCTGGCTTGCGTTCACTTGGCGGGCTTGGAGACACGCCACAACTCGCAGGTAGATAATGAGCCAATATTGGTTCTCGCCGACGCCACTTATACTTCATGTCAGCTCAGACATACATACCATATTTGACTATATCCCTCTATTGTTATTCTAAAAATAGTTCAATTTCGATAGTAAACTGTCAGTTCTCATGGAAAAACGCGCGCTACGCATATCAGTGTTTTGTACAACATTGTCGATTAGTGAGTGCATTCTTTACTGTTTCTGTTAAAAGTGTTTTAGTTTTTAAGTATAATTTTGATTGTGTTTTGTAACAATGAACGAAAAAGCTAAAAGAAAGTTTGTGCCAATTAAAATTAAATTAGAATTAAATTAAAAAGACAAGACAATATTGAAACCTTGAAGAAACTTGCAGCTGAGTACGGTGTCGGTGAAGTATGTAGCAAAATGCCGCCCTTATAGAGATAAACTCAAAACATTTTCTACTATTTCTAATATTTCGACTAATTAAAACATGAAAAAATATAGCATTCTTAATTTTTGTCCATTTCTCCACGTATTTCGAGTTTTTTATAGTTCGAGGTACAATCAGCCCCAATTAGCTCGAATTATCGAGGTTTTATTGTATTTAAATACGGACAAATAAACCATATAAGTGCAAGTTCAACTCGATCACAAAAGGACGGCTTTGCTATAGCTTTTCTGTAACTATGATAGTACCTCTATCACCATTGAATTTTACAGAGGAAATTATGTTGGAGGTGGTTTTGTAACTTTAAAATCGAAACTATAGTTTGTAATGACTTAAATATATTCTTTGGACGTGTTTGTATTATTTTTATGAATTTCAGTTTATTATTGTTTGTATCTACCAAAATGAACTAATATAGATGAACAAACAGGTAATAAATTATGTTTGTTAATACTTTTATTTTTCATATGCTCTAAGCTGTATATGGCCATTTGTTTGTTGTAAACTTATAGTAAAAACATTTTTTTTAAATAGTGCTCACATGCTGTATGTGACTGTATTTTACCCTAATAAATATTAATTCATATAGGGTTTGGAGAAGGATTGCTTCATCAATAGTGCTATGCAAATGCACTATTTGAGAAACAATGCCCTAAACAATTTAAAATAAATTATTGTAACCAATATTTTACTAGTATTTTCAGTATATTATTATACATCTACTAATCCTTATTTGAGGTATGCTTACCTTGTTTCTATTGCAGTTTCAGGTTATTCACCCATCATCAGGAAAATTGAAAAAAACATAGTTACATACACATACAAAACACATTTCACTGGAGTGTTGAATAATGTCTCTTTCACACGATTTAAATTAATAACGACCTCCGCATGGGGTGAAATATGTTTTGAATGTGTAAGTTATGTGAGTCTATAATTGTGTGTTTTTTTATAGTGGGTGAATAACCCGAAACTGCAGTAGAAACATGGTATGAATATACTGTACCTCAAATAAAGATTAGCAGACTATAAAAATAAACAGAAATACAATTTCACTAATACATGGGCTAGACCAATGGAATTTTACTAATAATTTGTATAAGTATTGTCTATACCTCTTGGCAGAACCATGCTGGTGACTTGCAAAGTGTAGCAATGGAAATGTTTTGTGCTCTGTTTAGCCAAATCACAGATACCTCCGTCACAGAGACCCATGTTACAGCACAAAAATAGTAATCTCTAAAACACAAAGAAAGGTAATTTATTCATAAAGATATTAGAAATGAATAATATTTTGGATTACATGATTAAGACAAGATGTTTATAAAATTGTGCAATCTGTAACATAACTAAAATTTATTTTACAATTAATTTAATAAATTACTAATCGAAACAAACTAACTTCTTAAAATAAATTATTAAAATGTCCACCTTTAGCATTCATGTTTTCTTTGATACGAACATTCTTGATACAATATAAAAATTGGTTACAAAAGAGTACAGGGATGGTACAGATATATTCTATAGAAAATTACAGTCACAGAAAATTTTAAGTACAGTAACAGTCTAACTTCATAGTTAAATTAATTGCTAGCTGGTTTGTTTCATGGTCTTTCTGCAACTAGAAATATTGTTCTTTGTTTTTAAGCTACAAGGGTACAAAACATATAGTTATTTCTGAATATCTGAATAATATCCAGTTAATTTTTCTGTGAAGAAATTGTTTTCACCAATCTTCATTATAAATTTACAGTATGCGAGCCCACACCACAACAAAAAAGAAAAAAGGATTTGTCACAGCTCAACGTAAATGGAGACCTTCTCATATTGGTCGATAATATCTAAGGGTTGAGTAGTCTACTTTTGCTAGAATGATGTTTAAAATTATTTAGTATAAAATGTCATGACTCAGAGAACCATGGAATGAGTATAATTAGTAATGATAACATGAATTAGTAATATGAAGATAACATGCTTGTTGGAAGACATCAAGACATGCTCAACGTTTTGGTTTGGTCAGCATTCAAAAGTGACATTTTAAGACAACTAAGTAATGAAGATATTATAAGAAGTTCATTAGTATATAAAATATAGGCATAAAACAATTAGCCATTAGTCATATCTAAGTTAAGTTTTATGAAGTAAATAAAATGTATTAGTAAATAATTTACAATTATTGTACACACAGTATTTTCACACATATTTAGTGCTGTAGTATAGTACCGTACTAGAATATTACGCTACTCCAGACTATTATTGTACTGAATATTTTCATTTTAAGCCTGATTGTTTTTGAAAGTACTGTATTAAATTGACTTTGAGTAAAATTTGTTTGCTTATAATATTCCTTTTTTGTCTCTTCCATTTGACTAACTTGTTTACTCATAACTACAATATGTATTTTTTAAATTTAAATACTTATTTCTACATATTTGGGAACATATACATGAGTCGCTCTACTTTATTTAATATGGTTGTTCATAGCAATGTTTTCAGTTCTCTTAATTTTTATCTCATCACTTAATTAACTTTTAAATTTTCTAAAATTTGAATAAACTTTAATTATTTTTCTTAGTTAGAAAATTGCTAAATTGTTCGATATGTGCATGATAATTTTCAAAAATGTTGCATAATTGCCAGACCCCAGGTATAGCTCACACCATTGGTATCAGACTCGGGGTAGATCCTAAAATATGACCCTTCTTAACACCAACCTTTTCAGAATGCCATTGCGTTTCATAATAAATGAGCGCTGATTCTCATAACTCCACCTTACATGTAGTAAATAGCCTAGTATTAATACTATACACTTTTTTAATTTGTGTATTTATAAATTATGTTTGCTTGTTTGATTTTATATAAATGTTGTATAAATGTCTTGGTAAGTGTTGGTAAAAATACTTGGTGTAACTCGATGCTGTTACATAGAGCACAATTGCCTGCCTTCTTTATATGAAGCACTCAATGGTTAAAACACAACACAATATACATAAGAACACTCACAATTAATTGGTGCATCAATGCGAACGACCATGTGACTAAATCTTTTTAAAACATATTAAGGGAGATCCAGTGTTAGAGTATTTTCTAAATGCATGTTTGTTTTGTTATCATTGTTGTATTTAAAGTTCAAACTTACTAAACCAGGCCTCTCTGTTTTGGGAGGTGTAATAATGAGATGATGTATAAGTAAAATAATGGAAACTATATTTCATAATACTTAAGTAGTCTAAAAATGCCCAACTAAGTCATTAGTTATTGTTGTGGCCTTTAATAAGAATTCTATTATACAATTGATATAATACTAGTTATTGCATAGAATTAAACAACCAACAATAATATTGAACATAGTAATTAGTTTCTTTTTTATATTGTACAAACTGGATTGATCATCTAACAACTTCTGTCTACAACAATACCTTAAATTCACAAACATATGTTAATACAAAGAGGTATGATTAAGTAAAGATACTATAATCCTCCCATGCTTATTGAAAAAGTTCGGTTGAAGAAAATTAATTATTCAACATGAGTGATTACAAAGTCCCTTAAGTAACCAGGCTGTCGGCGTGTTCTTGATGACCTACGTAGTTCTTGTAATTCATCGTCCGTTTAATTTGGATGTTGATCATTGACTTCAACATTTTCTGGGGTCCTTGGAACTATCACCATGTCTTCAATTGGAAAGTATTCTTGTTGTTTCTGTTCCAACGTTTGGTCGGAACTTGATAAAGTAGGTGTAAAACCCACTGTCTTCATTGGACTATAATTTGCTCGTAGTTGGTCAATATGGCGTTTAAACATATAACCGCTATCAAGTTTTACCAGATAATGTAATAATCCGTACTTCCTGATTACTACTCCTGGTTTCCAGTGAGTATTATTATTTGAATAGTAATGTGCTTGAACTCTGTCTCCTTCCTTGAATTGTCTTGCCTTAGTTTGTTGTATATAAGCCTTTTTTAAAATAGTTGGTTTAAGAGCATCTAACTTTATTCGTATCTGTCTGTTTAAAAAGAGTTCTGAAGGTGTCTTTCCGTTAGCCAAAGGCGTAGCTCGATACCTGAACAGTATTTCTCTTATCTTTTGTTTAATGGTGTAATGTTCGTTGACCATTGTCGCTAGCCTATGTTTGAGTGTCTGTACATTTCTTTCAGCCAACCCATTTGTCGCAGGGTGACCTGGAGCTATGAATTTTTGGAAGATACCACCTTCTTTACAGAACCTTAGAAACGTTTCACTGATGAAGATCGTTGCGTTATCAGACACCATTACTTCTGGGAACCCATAGCGTGAAAACACATTTTGGAGCATTTCAATCGTAGATGTTGAAGTTGGCGATGATGTACATACTTCTACTTCTGCCCATTTTGACTTTGCATCCATGATAACTAGTAGATAGCTGTTTTGGTAGGGTCCGGCATAATCAATATGAATCCGCTGCCAGTTGTATTCTGGTTCCTCCCAGGGGTGCAGAGGTGCTTTGGGTGGATTATTCCTTGTTGCGGAACAAGCTGTACATTCTCTGACTACTCTTACAATATCCTTATCAATGGATTTCCAATACACATATCGGCGGGCAAGTTGCTTCATTTTCGTTGATCCGATATGTGTGTAATGTAGTTCAGATAGAACTAAATTTTGAAGGCTTGCTGGGATGACGACACGTTGGCCTCTGAATAAAATATTACCATGGATAGTGAATTTTGACTCCATTGAATTGTTTCCCGTAGTGTTTTTATTACTTTTGATAGATGTTCATCTTTCTCTGTTTCTTCTCGAATAGATTCATAAGTTAGATCAATTGTTGAAATTACTTCAATTACTGAGTCACATATTTGGCTTACTTCAGAATTTATGTATTTCTCTGTTTGCGGTGTTGACTCAATTGGTGCTCTTGATAAACAATCGACATAGGCATTTTCTGTTCCCTTTTTAAAAACAACCTCATAGTCGAAACCTGATAGGAAAGCAGCATATCTTTGAAGTCTAGCTGATGTCATCTGAGGTAGTTTAGCATTCGGATGAAAAATTCTCACTAATGGTTTATTATCAGTTATTAATTTGAAAGATCTTCCAAACAGATATTGATGAAAGTGTCCAACAGAAAAAACTATTGCCAATGCTTCTCTGTCCAGCTGTGAATAATTCTGTTCTGCTAGATTTAAAGATCTTGATGTGAATGCGATAGGATGTTCTTGACCGTTAATAATATGAGAAAGAATTCCCGTAACACCTTGAGGACTGGCATCACAAGATGCGTTCTTTGAAAAATGAACACTTATCTCCGTTGAGATGTAAGTCAAATTTTTGTAGTTGATTGAGACATGCATATAAGTTATATCTACACTCTTCTAATGTTGAGCCATGAACTACAATGTCATCGAAGTAATATTCAGTCTTAGGTACGTCCCTAAGAATTTGATCTATAATTCGATTAAACTCAGCAGGAGCGGTTTTAATTCCGAAGGACAATCTGTTCATCCTGTATGTTCCTCGATGAGTTGTGATGGTTTGTATTTCACTTGATTGTTGATCAACTTGAATATGAAGATAGGCTTTGTATAAATCTAACTGACAGAAATATTTGGAATTCCGTAGACTGTTTAATATCTCTTCAATTTTCTTTATCAATATTGGATAGTGGGCATCTGTTAGCCTTTCATTCACTCCTACTTTGTAGTCAACGCAGAGACATACTCCGCCATTCGCTTTTGGAATAATGACAAGAGGAGATCCCCAGTCACTGGAGTCGATTTTGCTGATGATTCCCACAGCTTCAAGAGACTTTAGCTCATAGTCTACTTTTTCTCTTATGGCGTAAGTAACGTCACGTTCACGGTGATACACAGGCTTTGCTTTATCTCGTAATTTGAGTGAGACCTTGTAGTTAGGTACACAACCTATTTTCTGTTCAAAAATTGTTGGGAAAGATAATTTTATATCACGATTGGCATCATCGATATTATTGATGGGTTGATCAGTAGATTGATGTTGATTTATTTTGAGATTTCGAATCCACACTCGTCCTAATATAGCTGGATATTGCTCTGGTACAATATAAATTTCCCCTTTGAAAGAATTTGATCGATAATTTGCATTCACTTCGATTTTACCATCAGGAGTAAAGTTATTTTGTGTATATGATTTAAAAATCACATTTGTTGGTTGAATTGTAATATTGAGATTTAACCTTTTGAAAATATCTCGGGGTAGAAATGTGTAACCTGATCCTGAATCCACTTCAAATTGAATAGGTATGCCTTCAATATTTACGTATGCATGAAATCGTTCAATTCCTTTTGATATATATGATGGTTTATTTTGAAAAACATCTACAATGTTTTGAATACCATAATTTTGTTTATGTATGTTTTCAATATTTATAAGATTAGTCGATTGTGTTTTAACTTTTGAATTTCGTTCAATAAGTGCACTGATACATACATTACCAACATGTCCTTGTTTAAAACATTTTGAACATTTTAACCTGGTTTTATCTGTAAGACAATCCTTTGATATATGGTTTTGTTTACCGCAGTGTAAACAAAATCCATCGAGTCCCAAATCTTTAAAATTTATTTTAGACTTATAAGAATGTTTTGATTTTGAATTATCATACATGGGCTTTTGAGATCGAGAATAGTTTGGTTTTTTGTTATAATTACTTGATTTAGGCCCGATTGAAACCTTGTTTATCTCTGGTATTGACTGTGCTTGAAAAGGTATTTGATTAAACAACCTTGAATCAAGTTTAAAACAAGTTTAAAACCTTTTTAAACCTTGAAGTTTAAAACCTTGAATCAAGAGGCTTCTAAAACAATTGCTTTTGATACTATATCCTTGAACTCTGTTATGTCGGATTGTAAGAGATGTTCACGGATAGAATTATCTTTGATTCCTCGTATGAATTGAGCCCTAAGAAAAATATCAGCTACTGATGTTTTACATTCACACTGAGAGAAAAATTCACAATTCCCTAAACACATTCTTAGGTTAGCTACAAAGTCAGAAATTGGTTGGTTGATCTGTTTGATAAGTTGACAAAAATTTATGTTGATATACTAGAAAATTTTTTTTGGTGCAAGATGTTCTTCTAATAGTTTAACTAATTCATCATAGTGTAATTCATCTGGTCTTTTAGGTGCAGAAAGAGTCATAACAATGTTAAAATTATTTGACCCGATAGAATTTAATAGTAGTCTGGTACAGTAATTTTTATCTGTTTCGATGTGTTTCATTTGTATATAATTATCAAAACGTTGTTTGTAATTTGAAAAACTTTCTTTTTTTAGGATCAAAATTTTCAAAATTTGGAACATAGGCTTTGTTATAAACAACTTCCGAAGCAATGTTTTCCTTTGAATCTTTATTAGATAGTTAACTTTTTAATGTTAAAATCATAGTCTTTTGCATTTCTTACTGAATTTCTAAATAATTTTTTATCTATTCTGAATCCATGTTCAAATTCAAAAGTACTCAAACAACTTGAAGTTGAATAAATATAAAATTCTTTACAAATATTTGATAAGTTATGTATTTAAAACTTAATGTTTCTAAATACGTTTGAATAGCCTAATATGTTTTAAAATTTATTTGCATAATCTAGGCTAAGCATACTTACATCCGTTCTATGTAGGCCTATAAGTATTAATATTTATTTAATCTTTAATCCTCGTCGCCAATTCTTGTTGTGGCCTTTAATAAGAATTCTATTATATAATTGATATAATACTAGTTATTGCATAGAATTAAACAACCAACAATAATATTGAACATAGTAGGCCCTAATTAGTTTCTTTTTTATATTGTACAAACTGGATTGATCATCCAACAACTTCTGTCTACAACAATACCTTAAATTCACAAACATATGTTAATACAAAGAGGTATGATTAAGTAAAGATACTATAGTTATGGACAGTTTCTTTAGTATTTGCTGTTTAGATACATGCAGAGTAATATGAAAATAACTTTTTATTTGAATAAATAACAATTATTTATGCTAATAAAGATATCTTTGTATTGATATAATTAAGATTTGTATATAAAAATGTAAGCTATAAGCTTATACTTTATGCTTATGTTGTTTACTCACGTTGTCTGTCCAAAAGCCATAGGAGGTTTCAATTCTCTTGTTCGAATATTTTTAGGATCAGCTAAATCTGCTACATACAGTGTGACGATTGGATTTTTTGTACTAGGCTGAAACAAAGTAAATTGTCATATTAGCTCATATTTAAAGCTATTACTTCAATGTTAGGTTAAAGAATATGTTGATTAGTAGACAACAAGTACAGTAGTCAGTTTCAGAAGCTAATTATTTTTCATCATTACTGCGAAAAATGTTTTAGGTATGGGCTACATCATTAATTATATAAACGTTATGTGAATTATGCACTAAAACATTGGAACATATTTTATATCGTTACTTAGAAAAGGGACATTGTACCTTTACCTATTTTGATTAGGTCATAGATTTATTATTCTGCTCTGCTAAGTAAATACGCTGTATCTACAAAGTCAAAGTGTAAAACGGTGAAAAATGAATTAAAATTTTATTTGTCTTTTCTGCTGTAAAAGTTTTAACATCTGTGACAAAAGTCCACGATTTTGGGCTAAAGCTCAGTTACAAAAATTTAATTTGTTTTTACAATGAAAGAAAAATTTAAAAAATTTAAATCTCAGATATTTAGAATCAGTATCACAAATGTTCAAGGAGGGTACCGCTTGCTTGCTGTAATAATTATTTACTATTATTATTTAATTTTAAGGGTAGCTATTCCATTTCATCCCTATGACATAAGTAATCAAATTGCAAATAGTTGTTTTATAACAATTAAAAATAATATTACATAATTTTAGATTTATATATAGCTTGTTGGATATTTGTTTAATTTATAATTATTGTATAGGTTAGCAACCCCATTTCAACCCCTTAGACTGGGGTAATTGTAATATTTAAACTCTCCTGGCAATGATATAGATAAAATGTGAAATTTCTTGCAAAATCGGAATAATAGTTTTTGAGTCTATAGAAGACAAAGAAACATTCATTTTTATATATAGAAATAATAATATAAAATTAATTTCAAACATTATTTTCTTATAAAAAAGATTTGTTTTATTTATATAAACAATAAAATTAAACAATGTTCAATATTGAGGAAAATATTATTTGTTACAAAACTATATTATTTCAAAAACTCTGGGAGACGGCAAATAACATCAAAACCTTTTACAGTTTTACACATTAATTTTACATTTTTATACTTAAAAATGTTTTTCCAATACGTTATTCTTTTTTAACTAGAGTTATTTATAGTTTATCAAGAATTTATGGAAATCACATACTTGCACATACGGCTTTTCATTGCATTTAAAAAAAAGCCGATTGTGCTTAATTTATTATTATTATATACGTTTTATAAATTAGTTTTGAATTCACCCACAATTATTGCTTTCAAATGAGAAATGTCTTTTAAATAATCTGTTTTCATTTGTCTTTAATTTATCTTGGAAAGATACATCTTCCCAACAATAAAAGTCAGTGAAATTCCTTTTAACCACTTTCACTTTTGTCTTGTTAGCTTGTGAGATAACGGCTAAAAAACATCAAATCGTAGGGTTTTCTTTGATGGTTAGGTAAAAATGTTCTTTCAGTGGGTATGAAGAAATGATACAAAATAAATAAAGATAATTTCTTTGGCTGCAATTTCATTTGAGCAATTGTTTTGACCCAAAAGATTAATTATTATTCTACACAGTTATTAAGTCAGATAATATTTGGCCAATCTCTCACTTTAATGCAAAATAAAATACACTTATGATATTCTTAAAATGATATAAATTAAGAAAATTTAAACGGTTCAATGCTTTCTAGCATTAGGTAGTTTCTTAATGCTACATTATAGCCTGTTATAACTATAAATGAGTACCTACATAACAGATTTAAATTATTGAAGGTCATATTAATAGATTAAAAAATGAGCATTGTAAATATTAAATTGTATTGTGTGTGTGTATTTATGTGCACATTTTGTTATCATAATTACAATTTATAAATTTTGTAATGTTGCTAGTGTATTAATTGATTGTACCATATTATATTGTACCTACTTTTAAGTTAACATTGTGTTAAAACATGATGTTCTTCATAACCTTCTCTTCTTTTTTTATTTGTAGCTTTTACATATTCTCTTGAAATTGAATGTGTTTTCATTATTTAGATTTGTCCTACAATTTACCTCTGGTTGGTTATGGTTATTATTCAGTGCAACAGCATGTAGATTACTTTTTTTTAGGCGAAAAGCGTGGGTGGTTATCATTGCCTGTAGATTACTTTTTAGAGATTTAAATTTGAAACAATTTTGATCAGACGAAAGAAAACCTTAGTCAATAAAACACATTATTTATTTTATTCCTAGCCTCTGGATTATTCTAAATATATTTATGGTATTTACCTTTTTTTGGTCTGTTTAAATAATCCTATTTGATTGTTATTAGCTTTTTTTTTATTTTTTTAATAGAGCACTAAACATACCTATGGAACATGCCGAATTTATCAAAGAAATAAATTTGATCAAATGTATCGCTACCGCCAATGGATACAATGCCTCTATTGTTGACAAATGTATCAGTAAACAAAAGAAAAATAAAGAGAGGAAACTCAAATTGAAAAAAAAAAATTATAACACCTGAGCCTGTAGAATCCAAAAAATATATAACCGTACAATACAATAGTAAACTTGTACATTCAATGAACAATATTTTCCGCAAACAGGGATACTCTTTAGCATACCGTACCAATAATAAACTCCAGAATGTAATAAATAGAAATATAACCAGAACCACTACAGATGAGTTTGATGAAGGAGGAGTATACCAACTTTCATGTAATGACTGTAATAAATTATATATAGGACAGACAGATAGAAGTTTCAAACAAAGATTCAAAGAACACATACCAAGCTATAAAACAGCATTAAACCAAAGGTCCAAATATGCAGAACATCTCATAAACAATAACCACGATTACAGTAATATCGACTCCAACCTTAAAATTCTTCACAAGAGCAGAAAGGGAAACTACTAGATATATTAGAAGAATTCCAAATTTATTCCCACAACAAGCAAGACCCTGACATCCTACTAAATGACAAATTGAACTTTGCCTCCAATGCAATATATGACACACTCAATGCCTTGAGTAAGATAAATAATTCAGTCGACTGAAGATAGCCAAACTAGTAGGATGTATGCAGACCATACAAATATATTTATTTTAACCGTTTTAGTAAATTCAGTGATTATAATATTTATAAAGAAATTTTTTAAGTGTATATTGTGTTTACGTGTTTGTGTTTTTAATATGTGAAGTTTGTGTTCATGACGAGAGCAAAGCCTGATGATGTCTCTGTGAAGACGAAACGGCCGAAATATTAAAAAAAAAGCTAATAACAATCAAATAGGATTATTTAAACAGACCAAAAAAAAAGGTAAATACCATAAATAAATAAAACACAAATTAAATTAAACTTGTGTATTATGATTGTGGATTAAATGTTGAACATAGTGATTTGAATCATTGAAGCCTACATTTTCATTATTTGCTACTGTGATGGGGATTATATTTTCAGAATGTTTAATTATGCTGTGGGTATTTGCTGTGGTTTGGTACACATCATTGTTCAGATCAATTAATAAAGGTTTTGTATTAATTGTAGGTGGGCTTTGTTCTTCATTACTTAATAATAAGGCATAGGAAATATGTATTAGTAAAAAGTTTAAATTCAACAATGTACGTATGTAGTCTCACTTGTATTGGCTTTAGCATCATAATTGTCTTCAATCGCAAAATTTTGTAACAAATTAAACATGGTGTCTTTTTCAAATGGGTATCTTGTAAACTATAAATCTGACGGCAAACTTTAAAATTGTTAATGGAACATCCTATATTTTATGGTAATTTTGGACTCTACAAGTTATTTTAAGACTTTTTTTGTTCTTGGTGGGTTTTTGATACGACTAGCCGTTTAAAAGTTAGAAGGGTGTAAAGTTTTAAAAACACAATAATTGAGTGGAAGATATTTTTGTATGGAAACATTTTGAACCAATGGAAACGCTCTTACCAATAGCGCTATTCACTGACCCCCCCCTGCTTTATTGTGTAATAGGCCTACTGTAAAAACACAAAAAAAATAACGAACACTGTT
This sequence comes from Philaenus spumarius, assembly GCA_018207615.1. Lineage (NCBI taxonomy): Eukaryota > Metazoa > Arthropoda > Insecta > Hemiptera > Aphrophoridae > Philaenus > Philaenus spumarius. The sequence goes on along the minus strand of JAGFPH010003541.1, from coordinate 131,535 downwards.
TTAGTTTCTAGATACTAGATCAACAAGTTAATAATGCTGATTAAAATGGAGTCATTGTTATTTTCATCTTATAAATTTTCTTACAGATGTATAAAAACAATGTCATTCGTTAAAATATGCACCCATCTCAAATGCATATTGTTTTAATAATATGCATATTTAAACAAAGTTTATATATGTTGTGATACTACCATACCTAACACGTTTTTTTTGTTTATAAAATGCCACACCAAAATATTTGTAGTCAGAAACACAGTTAAAAAGTAAAAATGACAACCAGTTTGTTTTGTTTTTTATACTTCCATTTAAATATTTTGTAAAATATTTGCATAAAAGTAAACAGTACTGTGTAACTTTACTTTTATCTTCTTATTTAAAGGTTTCTGGCTCTAACTGGTTGCCTACATTACCATACCTTTGGATAACGTAGACTCCTTATGTCTGGATACAGTTGTTGTTTTTCTTCAGCAATCCCGTACCAAGGAAAACGTAACTCTTCAACAAGTGTGTCATTAAAACATGCGTACAGCAACATATGGCCATCTTCAGAAAGCCACATTGCAGTGTTGTGGTTTAATATTTCTTCTGCAACAATGTGTCATTGGTTTTATACTATTTAGACATTCAGTCAAAAAGTAATACAAATATTGATATTACTGAATAAACACTATTGAAATCAGTCTGGGTTCTGAAAAGGTTTAAATTAAACATGACATATAACTAAGTTTAACTGTTATTCACCATGTGGTTTTGTTCTGCATTTGCTTATGACTAATTTTGATACATATGTTTCATCATCAGATTAGGTAACCCTTTGCGTTCGGATGGCCAGTACTGCTGGCCATACGATATTCTCAGTTAGTTCTGAATATTTATCGAATTATACAACTTCACAGCTCAGATGGCCAGCCTGACTGGCCTCTTACGATACTGTTGTCAGCTCTGCTGCCAACTTGACCTTGCGGCGTCAACAGCTCTGAATTATTTTTCACTGCAATCTGAAATGTTGTTAGTGGGTATTTATTTCTTGTTTAACAAAATCATTAGCTTTTAGTAACTCTTTTATTTTGCCGTACAAAAAAGTAGATATATTATATTGTTATTGGTGAGTTTTTGTTTTAGCTATAAATATAAAGTTATAATATATTTTAATGAATAAAATAAACCATTGTATACAACTTATCTATCAACATTTTTGGTAATTTAAAATAAAACAAAATTAAGTTCTTGATACCAAAACAATAATTAGCAATAATAAACTAATTAACTTTTGTTCTAATAAATTACTTCAAAATTTAAAAACTTTATCCTAGACCACCGCAACGTAAAACTAAACTGCTGGTAAGGTTATAATGTACCGGTAATGAATATTGCTACGTTTTGATACAACACAGACCAGAAAAAAAAACGGGAATTAATTAGTTTAAGATTTCTACTCTAGATTTCAGCACAATCCAGACAAGATAAAACTATTAAAAATAAATTAATGCAGATCATTCGTGTGACCAGTCCTGCTGGCCATCCGGGCGTTCGAGGGATTTTAACTTGTCCAGTACCGCTGGCCATCCGATCTGAGAGGAACGTAACTTACACCAACAATTCATACTTGACAAAGAAATTGCTGTGGCCAGCACTACTGGCCATCCGAGCCCAGAGGACTTATATTAAAAATCCTACCAGAGTGCAAAGGGTTAAAAACATTAAGATGTAACTCACAACAAATAACACACAACTATGACATGTACTTTGGGTAGACGTCTACTTTGTTGGACTGTCAAACGACTATTGACTAAATCCAGTGAGTTATGAGAGATCATTAATATGAATTGTACGATATGTTAGAGTGAAACTATAGCTGATCGTTAAGCAATTGGTTGTTGTTGCGTTTAAAGTCCTTGTGTATCTCAAATTGTTCTACAGCATTCATGTATTTACCCTTCACACAAATATAGATGGGTTTGAATTCATGTTACAGTTGATACATAGGTTCAATTAATTTCAGGGGAAGGAAGAAAATAGTACATACAAAATTGTTACTACCACAGCAAAACAAATTTTCTTGAATGTATTAGTCTCTTTTGAGGTTTTGTTGAGATGAAGTCTTGATGGCGAGTTGATATAGTCGAGATTTTCTCCTTAACGGTTTTGTGAGGATGCACACAAAGTGGACCCATCTTTAATAGCTTTTTTCTAATGCTTCCGCTAGTTCTATCACTAAGTTTAGCTTCTCCTAGCAGTCATTCATGATACGGCTTCTCATATAAAATAATTTTATAATTATTATAAAATACTATTTTTTGTTCTTGCAAGTTTTCTTGCAATTTGTTCTCATAGTCACATTTCACAAATTTTGTTTATGGCTTGTAAGAAATTGTGTTAATCTTGTACCCTTCTTTCCTCAGGATTTTTTAAATTTATATTTTTCTGTGGTTACTGAATGTGTTGGTTTTCGATGCTCACTCATTTACTTTACTAATACCGTACTTTAATTGTTTTTGCAGAAGCTATTGAAATGCAAAAGATCATTAAATTCAATTATTAAATAATCAGTACCTTTTTTCTGATACGTTATTTATCATGAAACATATATATTTTTCTAGCCTATCTACATATTTTTCCAATTATATTTTACATTAAATTAGCTACATTCATGATTATCTTTTGGAAAATTACATTTTTTTGAATTATATTATTTGTTCTAATTATTTTCATTGACTAATTTCACTGAAGACTAAGTAAGGTAATGTATTTTTATCTCACTTTCTACTTTCTTGTAGCATGTTCTTATAGGTAGTAATAATAACTCATTTCTACCAAATTTTGTTATATTCTTGAAGGCAAATATTCTTATGTACTGATACCAATAAATCAGGTCTTGAAAACATACTAGTACTTCAAAATTAGCAGTTAAATAACAAACTAATACTGCCACAAATATGCGACATCTGTCTATTTCAATTAGACCAAGCGTCGCACATTTGCGGCATCAGTCTGTGAATAGGAACCGGCAGTCGCATATATGTGTCGCTAGTATATGCTTACTAAAACATGTTACTAAGATGGTAGCAAATTAATTTACATTCGTCCTTATTTATCACATTTTAAGTTAAATGTGTTATAAAATATACACTATTATGACAAGTATTCAAGGGGATAAAGATAGGAATATTTCACATTTATACAAAAAAGTAGTAGCCACAAACAAGTGATGAGTAAGATTTAAAAAAAAAAAAAAAAACTCACTCCACCTTCAAACTTAGCCCCTTCCTAACCAAAATCCTGACTACGTTGCTGTGTTCTTGGTGCAGGAATATAATAATCACTACAGGTTTTCCATAAACTTGTGCATTTCGAGAGATGGACTCAGATGTTACATATCGTACATCATTACAAGACAAAACACATCGCTAGTGCTCAACATCAGATATGACAAACACCCAGTACATTAATTATTTATCATCAGCTAGAAGTGTATTGCCCTTTGGTGCAGAGAAATATAAATGATTATACTAAAATACATCACAATCACAAATAAACAAAAATTAGTTTTTTCTTTACGTTTGTTTTTTATCATTCTTCTGTACAGATTTATTGATAGTTGAGGATACCCACTTAACCAATTATCATTCTCAGGTATAACCAAATATTGTATTACTGTTATTCATTTAGTAAACCATAATTTGTGATTTTGAGAACTACAGCACTAATATTTTGTACTTACCTTCATACAACCAATCAGGTACTCCATTACTAACAACTCCAGGCACTGCAGTTTTTGATACTCTATAGCTTTGTCGTGTTCGAGGACTTGGTCTATAGTAGATGTCGTAGTTATAAACCATAAGCAAAGCATGACCTTTTGGTGTCCATGAGGCGTGAAGTAAATAAGGATGTCCAGCTTCATCTGGTGTTGGACTCAAAGGAAACACATCCCTAAACATAAAAAACCCAAAAGTTGAGGTATTTTTCTAGAAGTAGAAAAATAAGTATTATTTAGTTTCATGAAAAATAAGATGCAATTCTGAAGTGTATATTACTAAACTGCAGGGCATATAATATATAACGCAGTACCGTATCTGGGTTTTAATTTGTTGTAATATTTCTTGGATCAAGGCCATAATCATAGAGCGAAAATAAAGTAGAGAGGGTGCACAGTGTTGACAGAGCTACTATAGATATCAATTACCAAAAATAATATCTTTGTGTTTTGAAGTTTACTAAATGTGAATCTGAAGTTACAGTTTAATCTGCATTCCGAAAGCAGAATCTGTCAGGAAGTCTTTTGTGGGTAGTCCTAAAAAATATCCTAGGTGGCCAGCCTTGAACTATCAATAACTTTGATGACGATGTGGAAGATTTTGTGGTAATGTTTACATTTGCATCTATAGTGTTTACAGCTACTGAACTTCACTGTGCATTCAAACTTTGCATTTAAAATGTTGTATAATTAATGTGATTACTTTCTTTTGAGTTAAATAATTCATCAAAATTTCATCTTAGTAAAAATTTTAACACAAACAATGAATACGGTATATCTTAAGGTTAAAACTCTATATTTTCCTTTCCAAAGTGAACAATAATCACCAAAAATTTATATTTTGTGTGTTGTATACCGGTACTGACTTTGTTTGTTGTGTCTGTTACTTTTTGCTGAAACAAGCTTAACTGGAAGTGTTACAATTATGTCTCTTTCCTTAACTGTAAGATAAACCAAATACTTAACATTATTTGGCAACAAAATGGTGCTCCAATTTCAACAGGCCTACAAAATTAAGGAGAACATCAAAACAGATGTTCCTTTTAGTCATGTTGATTTATGTATGATAAGAATTTCTTTATCAGTTGGATGTGGGCAGCATGCAAAAGGGTGTTCACTTGTATTGAAAAACTGTTTTCTTTTTACTTGTGACTAAAATTATTATGTTAGTTAAACTTAAAGTACATTAAAAGCTTTAGAACCTTAATTGTTTTATCTACACCTTGTATTTTTATTACAGTAGTTTAGTTTAATCCATTAAATACTATCCTAAAAATCATTGCTTACATCATATGATTATTAGGATAGTAATAAATGGGTTACACATCTCTTTTACACATGTTTTTACTTTATTATAACTGTTTTTGTTGTTCTGCCTTATGGACTGGTTATAATATACTTATAATTAAATAAATACCTTATTTATACAACTGCTCGCAGTCCAGTAAACGCTGTTTATTAATCGGTGATGACCGTTTCGCCTATTTTATTCAGGCATTGTCAAACCAAAACTTGTTAGCTTACAGCATTTAATTTAAATTCTCGTCAACTTTAAAATTACACAAAACACACAACGCAACACATTAACATACATCACAACTCTTTGAAACACAAAACTACATTTAAAATATATTGCTAAGTTAATACTTTCATGTAAGATGGACACAGTGTTCACTCGTTCATGGCTTAGTCAGTACTCCAATTGTTACTTTATGATTAAACAAGATTTTTTCACAGTTGTAAATCAATATGCTGTTTCTAATGCTGTAAATTATAGTAACTGAAATCCAACATTAATAAACCAACCATTCTTTCAGATTACTGCACTAGAAGTTGGTAGTGAAAAACAAAACAATATGTTTAAATCACTGACTTTACTAATGGAAGAGACGACACTATTGTCACATAACTACATAGTTCAGTGCTATTTTTTGAAAAGAAAATAAAGTTTGTACTACATGAACATCAAATACAATTCTAGAATATAACACATACTAGAGCTTTTACATTTTTTACATTACCATACTTAAAAAGTTATTTAAACTTTAACTTAAATATCATTTTTACAATATGTATAGCAAATTAAATACTATGAGTTATATTATAAGCAGCTGCAAGAATGAAAGGTTTTGGCCCTCAGTTGTTTGTAGTAGAAGTTGGTGCCTGCGGACTACCAATTAAAAGTATGTACAACGTTCTCAAAACTATATAGGACTTGGAAGGAAAAAATTAAGGAGTTTTTGAATCGAATGTCACACGGAGCTGTAAGCGCATAATATCTTCTTTAAATCAGAATGCATGAAAAATGGACAGTTGGTGAGGGGGTCGTGGCCACATAAAGACATTATAACCCTCCTTGCCCGGTCGGTCATCATTCCGAGGCCAACCTAAGTCCCAGAAAAGTAAACTACACCTGATCATTCTTGTGGGCCTACTATGAAGACAGCGATACCGCATAAAAGCCATGCTCTTCTCATCATCTTCTGGTTATATTTCCAAGGTTGGCTCAAAGCATGGAATCGTATTAATGAACTTGCTGACTAGAGACAGTGTATTGCATAACTGCAACAGTGAATTGCCTGTTTTTGTAGTCATCATGTCTACAGTCTACATTAATGCTAATACCTTTGCAGGCCTTTGCTGTTGTTATTTTACCGATAACGCTTTAAGCTTGGTCAATTTTGGTTTCATATTATTGAAGGAGTGTTGGTGGGTTTAAATAATGTTTTGAAAAAAACAGTGGGAATATTCCAGATGAGATTGGTATTTCTTATAACATGTATTGGTAGTAGTATAGTAGTTAGTTTTGTGGAAATAATATTGAATTTTGGTCAAATTATTTGTAAACTAACTGTTTTAATTATTCTTTCTCCATGCTGTTTGAATTAATTTTGTTATTAAATATTTAATTCTCTAAAGTGTTTGTAATTAAAATCTTTAAATGTTTGTTATTCAAATCTTTAAAATGTTTGTCTTTCAAATCTTGTGTAAAATGATGTAATTAGATATTCACATTTACAATATGCAGTAATAGTAATACTATATTTCAAAAGTTATAGAATAATAAATTACTTACATTGAATTGATGTCATAAATCGAATACATGGCAAGAAATGAGTATCGGAACAACTGTAACAAAAAAGAACAGGAAATTGACATCAAAAAGTCTGATAGATAATGTTATGTATTTGGTTACAACTAAACAATAACTTATGCCTGTGGAATGGTTATGCAGATTTTTTAATTTGTTTACTGTTTTTTAACTTTTAACTGCTGAAAATTAGTTTGTTCTTATAAGCTTCCTAATTAGTCCCAAAATAGCATTTATCCTCTTGTGTTGGATATCAGCGGATAAACTGACATAAATTTAATCACGCCTACAATAAAGTCTTTAAGCAGAACGAGGGAGGGAATGATTATATCGTAAGGATTTTGACAGGCTAATTAATTCCATAGTCTATTTTAGAGTATAAATTAGAACCGAATAATTATTTTAATATAAAAACTGTGATGGAACACTTAAACATGCTTTAACAAAATTACATAACTAGGAATCACAGAA
>JAGFPH010003541.1:85753-114038 GCA_018207615.1 Philaenus spumarius | reverse complement strand
AACGGCTTGGAATGCAATTTGGTATGTAGCTTCCTCTAGGGCCCTGGGTGCTCGCTAAGAAAGGTTTTCAAAAAATTCTAAATTTTAGGGGGGTTTGTGGGTCAAAGTTACTAAAAAAACCACCTATCGGATTGGAATGAAATTTGGTATGCAGCTTCCTCTAGGCCCCTAGGTGCTCGCTAAGGTTAAAAAAAAGGTTTTTTTTTTAAATTCGAAATTTTAGGCTGGTTTGTGGGCGTAAAAGTTACTACAAATGTCCATAAGAAATACATAGTACATAATATATTTATTGGATTAATATACATTTAACTTTGATTTGTCTGTCCGTGCAAAGCCGATTCAAGCCAGCTAGTACACATATAAAACATCCACATATACATATAAACATCCACATATACAAAATAAACATTCTCTTGTACAAACTTGCAGTAACATAAATTCCCTTTTATATCTGAAAAACAACAGAGTTAAATGATAACACATTATAAATAAAAGTTAGTTTTGTGTAAAATTATTTTAAAAGTTTAAACACTATATGGTTTACTTTTATTAACTGGTCTGTTTTTTATCTGTTCCATTATTTAAACTGTTTTTATTATTTAATTACATGTAAATTTATATCTTTACCGCCAGCATTATTTAATAAAAACATACGGTAATCAACTTCATAATAGTAAATAAAATGTGTATTAAATATGAATTATGTAATTGTTGAATGAGTAATTTTGAGTAAATCGATAGAAATGAAGTGCATTTGCTTCGTCAGATGGAATAGTTTAGGTTATGCTTCACTCTGGCTTCGAGGCGGCGGTATTGCAGTATGGTACAGATAGCGCCAATTAGGATGGAGCGCGAAGAGGGGGTGTGCAAGTCTCCTACGCCGGCTCCCTCCACATTACCCCTCTCGCGGCGGAGTACAGTCAGAGCCGCCTACCCTACCTAATTCATGTCTGTTATGTAGTCGTGTTGATTGTATATCAACAATTTTTGGTGGTGACTGTATTGAAGACTTACAGTCGAGTAGGAGAGGGTAAGACGCTACAGCGCATGCTCAAGTGACGCTTCACGCTACTTGGCACTATCTGTACCAACCTTAGTCTTGGCGATTCACCCTGTTTAAACTGAGTAATATTGCGTTTTGTCTGTATTTCTATCACTTTTTTTAGTTACAGTAGAGTTTGTGTGGTGTTTTGTAATACTATTGCTTTTTAGTTTATTGACATAATGGCAATAGTGGCTAGTGACGGCAGTTTTTCGTTTTATTTCTTAGCAAGTAATTTAAATGAAAATTTTTAATTTAATTTTCCTCACTTACACTTTGAATTTGATCACCTTCATTCGTATTGCATTAATAAAATATTTTTAATATTTACAAAAAAGTAAATTAGGTTTTACTTTCTCCCAAAACAAAAACTCAAAAACGTAGCTATCTACAAATTCTAGTTTCTTCTTATGAAACTATATGCTTTACAAGACGTTTATTTTTGGACGTTATTTAGAAGGGTACGTGGTCTGTAAATACACAGAGTGGTAAAAGTGTTAGTAAAATAAGAATTTAATTCTACTTGACAATTTATTTGTATGAAAATAAGTTGCTTCTATTCGAAACCATCACTGAAGCCATTCGATCTATGGGCGCCCATACCTATGGGGATCATGCCCCTCTCCTAGCTCCCAGGGAAAGGAAAATATGTATATTATTAGTTATAGTCAGGTATTTTTCTTTATAGAAATTAGCACTAAAATATGTTTCAAATGTTATGTGCCGTTTGATTTTACATATACTTATTTTATTTTTTACAAGAGTTTAAGCTGCTGGGTCACTACTTGGTGTTGCCTCTAGGCGTGTTATAGGTCTTTGTGTATTCACCCAAGGTGTTAAGGTACAGACCCAATGCTGTGTGGGTTAATATTTCACCTGAACAACCAAATTGGCTTCACAAATTTTAAAAGTTTTCTAGGGGAGGTCAAAAATATCACTGGACTCCTAGACTCATTTTGCCGAAGGAGGGGAGGGTACGCCTTAACACTTTCATTGTTACGCATATTTCGTATTTCCTATGCTGGAACTGACCTTTTATTTTTTATATTTATAGACTAAATGAGTATAAATTACTTTATTTTTTATTTTTGAACCTTTCTACGTAATAATCACTAATATTTTAAAGCGGACGCACATAGCACATAGGCTTGCTTAAAATTGGCGTGCGAAGCACGCAGTGCTCTGTGTATTGAACATTCTCCCAGTACGGGGGGTTGGCGTGCGAAGCACGCAATGCAATATGTATTGAAAATACTTCCAATACGGGGGTTGGCGTTCAATGCACTGTGCGTCGGCCGCTTCTCATAGTGTTCAGTGTCAAGCTCACATGTGCTTCCTTAGCAGTGAACGTGTTGTGTTAAGCCCCATACCCCGGTCTAGCCCCCCTCCCCTAGAAAATATCACATGGGGGGGGGCCATGATTCGATCACATCGATGAATGGTTAGAATATCTGAGGACACAATTGGATCTTTATTTAAATATGACGTCCTTAGTGAGATACGGTTAACGCCTTTAAAGTTGAGGGTTTCATTAACAGAATGTAAATTTGATTGTAGTATCAGATATTTGAATTATGTCAGAACCATCTTAAATTATAATGTACAATTTTCTCAATACTTCCACTATCGTCTATCGTGTTGTCAAAATTCAAGCATTCTTTTCAGTAATTTTTGAGTTACGTGTTAATAAACACGCAAACGGTTTTCCTGTAGAGGGATTTCCCTTAGACGTTTCATTTGAGAGAAAACATCGTGTTGACAAATATTTGTATGAAATTCATTAATAATGTATCTAGAAAATGTATATTACTTTTACCAGAATATACGATCAGCGTCACATATTCTGACTGCTTTTGTTTGTTTGACATAAAATCAACTTAAGCAATTTGATTGTAGATGTCAACAATTACAGAATAAGAGAAATTTATTTATTTTTCAATATCTCGACGGAAGCTCAAAGAGTTTTCCATTTACAATGTCTGGAGAAACAAAACGGAGACATTTATTATCAACTGCTTTCGAGAAAGTTCCGTTGTAACAATGTCAAACGAAAAGCACGACATCTCTCGTGCACACTTTTATAACACACACAAAATTAATGAATTTATTTTAGTTTAAATTGAAAACGTGACGAAGTGATATTGTTAGATGCGACTCTATTTTAATGAAATCGGAGCGTCTCGAAACATTTGATTGATTTTTCGAAATGTTTTATTCGTTACGATGATTTTATATTTTTAGTTTTTATTTTTGTCTGTCCTTTTCTGCTGTCAGAATGTAAGGGGCGTGACCTAAACCTCCATTACAATAGTAAGGCGTAAACAAGTGACTATATTAAAGACCACTAAAGAATACCGTTACGTGGCGGCCAATAGGATGGGCGCGCAACGTTGCCATATCTACTAGTCTCAAACACTCCTGGTATTTACCGCTCGAGGCTTGAGCACACAGTTTAAAGAATAATTATAAATGATTCAGTTAGAAGCGTGGGAAGAAAGTGACAACATCGTACTAAGGCGATTGGAGCGTTCAAGGTCTCGATGTAAACAAGCCCGGCCCACAACGGTATTCTTTCGTGATCTTTACTGTAGTAACATTATACAAATACAACACCCACACTACACTAACATCCCCAGAGGAGAGGGATGTTGTTGTTAGGCTTCAGCAGTAGGCCTACAACCTCAATACACCTAAACCTAAACCCCTGTTGCTTCACTGTATACTTTTGTCACTGTAGAGAAAGAGTAATTATAAAATATAAGCACACAATTTTCTTAGTGTATAGAATTAATTATTTTATTTATAAATATACATATTATATGGTAAATGTAAAATATTGTAAACTTGCTAATGTTATCACAATTTGAAAACCACTTAGTTGTTAAAAATAGACAACCCTTTTAAATTAAAGGTTAAACATTTCTCAATCTTGGTTAGAATCCGAGGAATACAGCCATTAAGATTTTTGTTGACTGTATATTTTATAAAGTTAGACTGTTTACACAATAAATTTATACTTTAGAAATATTATTCACTCTTATTTATATAAAGAGTGTGAAAAGAAAATATTATCAGACTAAACAAATCTTTTGCGCATGTGATAAGTGGCGAGGAGAATGCATTCTTGGAATCGAAGTATAAAGGCAGTGGGTAGGCGAAAGTATTTCCTGAGATCCCCTTCAATCGTCCTATTTACTTTTCCCAAACAAAAACAGGGTAAATAATATGTGCCATTCTTAGTTATTCTATTCATGCAAAAACTATTCAAATGGTCCATCACTATTCAGTAAATTGTATGAGCTCGTGTGAATATCTAAATTGTTGATGTATTAAATTGTATTTATAATTGAACAAAGGTTGTTTTAGTTATTTGAAATAATATTTAAGTATTTACTTATTTTAACCATCCTGGTGGCAAACAAGAAAATATGAAAAGAATACAAACCTTACAAATTTAGTACAGTATGTTAAACCAAGATAATAATATGAGAGTTCTACGAAAAGGGAATGAAAAACCTAGGATCACACCAGAATATGCCAAACACTTACATGTATTCGTCACATAAATTACCTTCATCATGACAAACAAAGAGTAGTACAGAAACTAGATACAAATAACAAAAAGTAATTCCACTAATTATATAGGCTACAACTTTCTAGCAAAAAATGTTCATTTAGCCTAAAAATACAAACTTTTCTCGCTTTGAATATAATTTGTTATCATTCGTTTTAATTTCACATAAAAACTTTGTACAAGTTTGCATCACAGTTACAACTTTTTATGAATTCTTTATTTAACAAAACCTAATTCATTTATATTTCTCTCAGTTTTCTCTAAAAAGGAAAGGGGGTTAAAGGGACTTTATGAACACTCTGTATTTTGTTTATATAAATATTGTATGCAAGTAAGTAAAAATATGAGATGAAGTCTATTACGGAGTTGTAGCTTTCTGAGTTAAATCAAATCCAACTTGTGAACCTAGTTTTTGTGAAATTGGTCAGTTTTTGTCAGTTGGTCAGCCAAGTCAGTTTTTGAGAGAAAGTAAAAGGAAGAATATGTCCAGGACGGGTACATTCCTAGTTTGAGGCTACTGTTGTTTGTTTGTTCAGTCATCACTGAAGATGGTGAATTACAGTTGCAACGCCTAACCGTTTTACCAAAGAGAACTTATTGATTTATACTTTTGATCATTATATCAAATTTATTGATAGTTTAAGCCTCACTTTTGTTTAGAAAAATTGTAGTCATACAATTAATTAATATAGGCCCTAGGTAATAGTAATTTAACAGTGATATATCAGATGATTTCCCTAAGTAGAACTTAATAAAATAGTGCGGAACTCCCATTTATTAATTCATATGTGTATAAAAAGGATGAAACCAAAGTGGTCCGCTAGGAATAAGTTAGAAAAAACTAATGTAGGTTTTTTTTAAACTCTCAGCACGTGGGACTGTTGGGAGATGAAAGTTTTATTGAATAACAAGTGAAAGCAAAGTTAGTGAAACATTAGCTAGTACCACCTAAATATCTCAAAGGAATTTTGTTTCTCTGACTTTTTAAAAGTTTGTCTGAACCTTACTACTGGTAGTTTCGTAATACTTAATTTATTCACAATATTATTTTAAAACAATTAGCAAAACACCGACAACGATGCTGAAGGTCGATATTATGAGTTGTGTGATTGACGTCATATCCCGCTTACTTTCCTTTGCTACAAAACTTTTTCTGGCCATAACGCTATTGCACTTAAAACCGTAAATAAGAATCCACCTGTAGGTTAGCTAGTTTAAAAAATGTTTGTCACGCAATGTGAATGTACAATGATTTATCGCCGCTTAAATCTTAAACAAATATAATGCAAAGTTTGTTTTATGCCCGAGGTTGGATAAAGAATAAAAGCAGTTATTCAACAAGGATTTGAACGTTTTAAAACTAAAAGCAAACGCTGAAGGGGAAAACAAAGAACGTGTATATCATTTGAGATGGTTTATCCAACAATAATTAAGATACGTTTCTGTTGTTTTTGTTTCTTTACCTTTTTATTTTGTCTTATAAAATATAAAGTATAAAGCCACAATTACATTTTTGTCTTATACAATATAAAGTATAAAACCATAACTACTCTTATAAAATATAAAGTATAAAGCCATAACTACAATTTTAGAACTAACATATTTTAACAAAATATGTCTGATATTTATTAATTTAAAAATTAATTAAGTTGGCTAACTTTATTAAAATGAGACACAAATTTAGCCGGTGACTGCATACTTACATTTCTTTAACTACGCTGCACTTGAACTAAATGATAAGGTGTCTTGAAATGTATTTATATATTTCTTATTTGAAATATACGTAATTTTGTTTATTCTTATTCTTACACATACATAAATAACCAATACAACCTCAAGATATTAGTAATTGTACATATTAGTGTTATGACATATGGAAATATATTATCATATTAAACTACTGCAAGTGGGAAGGACAAGTATTTGTTTAAACATATTATTAAATGGAGTACGAAAGCTTAAGTAATTAAATAGCTAGCATTTTAAATTTTAAATAAACAATAATATAAATTTACGAATTACATAAAACTATTAAAGCTGTTGCATTACATGGTTTTTATAGTAGAACGTAAATTAACGGGTCTTTATTATATTAACAAATTATAAAAAAGACAAGATGCAAAAATAAGTAATTTATATTTTAAATGACTGTAAAAGCTAACACTACTAGCAAAGTCATAGAATATAAGAAACACCAAATACAAAAGAAACCTTTCTACCAACAATATTATTTAGGCCTACTAATTTTATAATTTTATCAAATTCCAACATTTCTAATAACATTAGTCTTATTTCCCATCATGATTTATCTACACCAAGTACGGATTCAAGGCACTCGCCCCAAATAGTAGGAAAATAAAAAAGTTGAAATGGAGAATTTTATACGTTTAAAAGGTAGGAGAGGTACTATTTTCATACACAGACAGGGACAGCCAAAACGGTATTCCCTTATATTGAACATAAATATACGGAAACATGTTATTATCAACTGTGTACTAGACATTCGTTTTGTTTAAATCAAAAATATTACAAATCTTATAGTAAGTTACAGTTTTTGTTTACATTTTAATATTTCAGATGAAAATGTTCCGTCTCCCACAGTTTTAAAGTGAAGTAAAAACATAGAACTAGTAAGGGCCGGTTTTTTAAAAATTGTTAAGTTATCCTGTAGAAACTTGGAATTCACGTATTAAGGAAAGGTTACTGTTAATTTCAAATATTGATATAGAGTGTTTAAAAAAAGAATAAAGTCATTATTGATAATTGAGCGTGTCAAAATTGTAAACTTCATATTTGAAAACATTTAAGATATTAACTCAAAAACTGCTACACAAATGTAAACTAGGAATAGGCCTACTAACTTAAGTCAATATTTTTTAAATAGATTTTATCGATAAATAAATTTATGAAGTACCGATTCGAGATCGTACCAATGTTTTTATCTTTAAAGTGAATAAAGGCGACACTTTCTATACAGGCGACACCTATCTGCAATTTGGCTGAAGTATGGAAAATATTTGTGATTAGTAGAAACATATCTTTGCACAGTCATGAAGAGTATTTTAACCGAGCTATGTTTAAAGTTACGTAATGAATTCTTATTTTGGGGCACATAGAAGCATCGGACCTCCCCATCGGATGGAAATATGGAGCCATTCGATGAAAAAAAAGTCATGAAGAGTGGCTAAAGCACTCTTTAACAATCAGTGTATGGCCACATCAACAATTCACTTTTTAATTTTTCCTTAACAAATAAAAGCTCCAGATTAGTGCCTGCTCCTCACACCATTAGATTTCTTATTCTAAACAAAAATATATTTGTTTGTTGGAACATCGAGCTTTTTAAATTGCGTGTGAAAGGCAAATTGGTAAACAAACTTGTTGATAGAGAACGAAAATAAAAGACAATAAAAATATCACGTTGAAATATTGATAAAATTGTTTCGTTGTAAAAAGTAAATGACATTACTTTTGCGAAACTGTATTACCTTAACGAAAAGTATATTTTTGAGCAGGATATTCATAAAATAAGGCATAGGCCTACATTGAAAATATAGAAAAAAGCTTAACCGAAGAATTTGATATTCGGTACTGCCATAGCAGCTTACTGTTAGTTTAGCTGGTTTTAAATATTGCTGGCGATATCGGATTTTGACTAAAAGGATTGGGTGTAATACAATTTGTCTGTGTTTTTGTTATTCTGAGTTCATTGGTAAATTCCGTTGTTCATTATATGTTTCTGACTCTATGGAAAACCATAGCCTACTATAACCATATACTATTTTGTTTGAATTAAGTGTCATATTTAAAACTAATTAAGGCATGAAACGTGAACAAAACTCATAAATTTTTTAAAAAATAATTTCACTTTGTTTTTCCTAAACTACGGAACAAAATTAAAAGGATTCCATCTTTGAAGTTAGAATAAGTTAAGAAATTTTCCATATTTTGAATGTACTCCTTACTTTATGGCTTCAATTAAATTATTAAATTATTTTTAATGCAAAATAAATATGGGGATATAGATTTTAATTAAAGCGTGCGCTATTTATTTGCAAAATTCCTAAGACCACAACACATTTCACGTACAGATGTATTTCATTTTGATTCTAATTTAAAGTCAGATTTGAAGCAGAAAGTAAATTTATTCACCGGATTTTATTACATTTCTCATTTTCCAGTTTGCATGACGCTGAAACTTTTCTGATTTCTAAGCGGATCTTGACGATAATCTTTTACCTTGAAGGTTTCTCTTCAACATTTGACGTTTCAAAATTAAATTCTATTTCCAAGCAATATCATAAGATTATTACTTATGATGTCAGAATAAAATAAAACACTTTGTTATTATAAAATAATTATAAACGTTTCTTTGCAGGTAACTATAATATTAAGAACAACTATTATAATAGTTACATCAGGTCATGGGCACCCATACCTATGGGCAGAGGGGGGCGACGCCCCCCCCCCCACAGCTCCCGGGGAAAGGAAAATATGTTTATTATTAATTATAGTCAGGTATTTTTCTTGCAATGCTCTGTGTATTGAAAATACTCCCAATACGGGGGTTGGCGTGCGAATCACGCTATGCATTGTGTATTTAAAATACTCCCAATATGGAGGTTGGCGTGTAAAGCACGCAATGCATTGTGTATTAAATATACTCCCAATACGAGGGTTGGCGTGTAAAGCACGCAATGCACTGTGTATTGGAAATACTTCCAATACGGGGGTTGGCGTGCAATGCACTGTGCGTTGACCGCTTCTCATAGTGTTCAGTGTCAAGCACATATATGTTCGTCCTTAGCAGTGAACGTGTTTAGCCCTATACCCCGGTCTAGAACCCCCCCCCCCCCCCCCTAGAAAATATCATATGGGCGCCCATGCATCAGGTAACTATTATAATTAACTGTGAAGTATTCTGCCAAAAAGTTGAAACTATGACATTTTGTCTGTTGTTTTATTTATTTTGACGATGTCACAATGGACGTAGAATTATTGAGGTGTTATAATATGTGTTTCGTGTGCAGTGTTTTGAAAATGCGATCAATCGGGAAACAGCTGTAACACGTTTCATAAACTAAGACCTGGATGACAATGACGGTAAGAAATTTATAATATTAAGGTTACAAAATTTATAATTAGAAAGAGCTGAATGTTGAATATATTATTTTACGTCATTTAATACATTATTATTAGTGTCTTGCGAGTAGTTGAGCTGCTTTCTTTACTAAACATTTTGAGGTACCTGAACTTTTCATCCGTGTAACCGTTAGGTATGTTTAAAAATTACCTCTGTTCATCATCGATAGCCGTAGAAGTTCGACATACAATAGCCTTACTCGATCGACATAGAAGTTAAGGCTAGTCATAGATCGTGACCGGTGTAGTTCTTCTTGGTTTCGCTGGGTGTGAAGCATTACTCTCGTAAACCAACAAACGATGTATAAATCCACCAGTATATATTTTAAATTCTTCAGAATACCGGATGTACGAACTTAAACTTTTGTAAATTGCGGTCATATTTTTAACTGTAGCAAACAGTAAATTTTTCAAAACACTTCAACGTTTAATCCGAAGAAAACAAAATTCGCCAAGAAGTTCCCTCTCTGAAGTAATTTAACTAAAAATCATATTTCTCGTCCTGATTGTAAGCAAATATCTTGTAATATTTATAATTTAGTGTGATGTTTAGTATGATAGTTTAGATGTTCATGTAATCTATATTTAAAATGATTCATTAAACGATTATTAAGAGGGTGTACGACTATATTTCCCAGAGAGCCAGCCATAATATTGTAACCGACATTTTGAGAAAAATATTTAGGCCTATACCGTTTATGTATTCCCATAACAAAATGCCTTATTCTGTTTATATGTGTTTGGCGTAAAATCAAAATATTTTTTGAATAAATTACCTGATTGACAGCTTCTGTAAAGCTTCAATGTTT
Organism: Philaenus spumarius; assembly: GCA_018207615.1. Lineage (NCBI taxonomy): Eukaryota > Metazoa > Arthropoda > Insecta > Hemiptera > Aphrophoridae > Philaenus > Philaenus spumarius. The sequence goes on along the minus strand of JAGFPH010003541.1, from coordinate 103,471 downwards.
ATGTAATTTGCCGTTAATATCATCCACAGTTGAAAGTAATAAATCGTAGTTCCTGCAGGCACACAAAAATATGCCAAATAATAAATTAGCTTTTTCGAAACGACCATTGCTTATCAAAAGCAGAACATGAGTAATCGGGTAAAGAGTATGCAATATAACTAGAATAAAGGCATAGAACGTTTTCAAAGTTCCACGCAGATGTACACTATAATAAAGTACATAGATTCAATACAAGAGAAACATACAATTTAACCATTCCTAAACACAGGCTTACTCAAACTTCAAAGTCACTAGTAGTTTCTGGGGCAATCCTACACAACTGTCTTCCACATGGGCTTAAGGCAATGACAGATGACAATGCATTTAAGAGGGAAGTTTTGAGATACTTGAAGCAGGGCATATTTTATTCTATAGAAGAGTTCATGGGGCTGTCATCTACTGAATGATGGAGGTGCTTTTCTTTTTTAATGTTTCAGGGCACTATATTGGGAAAGTAATTTTTGGAAGTGCAAAATTATATTAAATGTAAAAAGTATTGACAGTGTTGAAATTTAATATTAGTTTTAAGAAGCATAAAGTTGCAAAAAGAAGAAAAATTTATGTTTTTTTGTATTTTAGATGTTGTTGCTATCACATTTGAATGTGAATATCATTGGTTATTTTATTTATTGCTATGTTTTGTGGTTTTTGGTTTTGGGTGGTGCTGATGTTGTATTTGTTGTTTATGTAATGTTTTAATAGTCCTGTAATAATGACGCTTGCTATTCAAAATGTACTTTTGTCAAAGGCGAGAGAAATAAATAAATAATTAATTTTTAAAAAACTCAGTGAGCGGAAACGACCGGAAGAAGGCTGGACTGTGCTGTATATCGTGTTTTCTTCTGTTGTACAATCCAACGGGAAGAGTTTAAAACTTAATTACCATTTATTTTCTATCATCTACGAAAGATAGTTTGGGAGTTCATGAAGAAATTCTTTTAAATTACAAAGTTTTTTTACATTCCAAATTTGATGAAAGGTTTATTAAATTGCAAATATCTGTTCGGAACTGTTTCGTCATTGTACGCAAATCCTTAAAAAATGTTGTTTGTTCATAGCCAACGGACTGATGACGTTTTATAAATGTTATTAACTAAAATTCAAGTCAGGTTTATTGACAAATAAATGTAAACGTTATTATAACTTATACTTGTTCAAATATAATATTTTAGATTTCATTTTAATCTAAAAATTTCTTCTTCATAACATCTACGCGACTTACTAGCTGCCACAAACTTCTGCTCTTTTTACCAACAAAAGATCTACTAAGGCTAAATTAAAGTTGGTAGATGTTTTTCACACAGGATCTGACTATAAGTTCATCGGTATTGCACGTGAAAGTGTCTCCGGACGCAACAGTTGATTTTACGAGTAACTTTCTTAAGATATTTAAAAATGGCAATTTTAATTACTCACTGTATAAGCCCAAGCTTATGTACAGCGCTCAACGTTTCAGAAAATATAAAACAGCCGAGATTAGTTTATTTGGTTCTAAAAAGTCGGGAGAAATAATGTGTTTTACTTTTGGTGGTTTGTCGCCATTATTTACTTACATTATTTTGAATAGCATTTATCTTTCCTTTGTACCTAAATTCTAAAAGGTATGTAATCTGAATTTCGATCAAACTACGTAAATGAATTGGATTGGGAGAAAAAACGTTTCTTAGTTTTCCCGTTTTTGCATTTTTATGTCTTTTGCTGTTAGGTATGGAGTTAGTAAAAATCGTTTTTAACGAGCACCTAAAACCCAAGAAGGACCCTAAAATCTGTGCCCTATGTGATTCTAAAGGTTTTGTGACAGTGAGTCAGTGATTTGGAACCGCAAATACGTTATAGATTACACTTACTGAAACCCGCGATTTTTTTTGCAGAATTATGAACAATATATTTCATAATTATTGTTATTTTCAGCCAACTAAATCTTTTTGTGATAAAAGGGTTTAAAATGTAATTAAATAAACATAATGAAGTATAACAAAACAAGTTCTACTCGTCAAATGATATTCTCAGACATTTTTTCATCTTCTTTAGATCTCCAATACTTGAAATGTTTATTTCATTCAAGTATTCTGTAAGTGTTAGAGGAAAATACAATATAAAATAAAAAGTATAAGTAAAATTTTGGAAAAAATAAGAGGTTATACACTCGACCCAACTTGAAAATGGTTGATCAGTTGAGGGTAAAACTTCATTTCTATACGTTTCAGACCATTTGGAGACGATAGCCAAAATTCATTAATTATTTACATATAATATATATATGTAATATTCCCGGATTGATAAGTGGTAGTAAGTGGTAGTAAATATGCTTCAAAATTACTGATTTTGCTCCAAGTAGGATTCTTCAGATACACTTTTTTGTTTTTCGATCCGATTCAAAATGGCGGAGTTAGTTCGTTTAATCGTTTTGGATAGGGATTTAATAAGTAAAATATATTTGTTTTTCACACATCGACAGTGGTAGTAAATATGCTTCAAAATTGCTGAACTTTTAGTGAAAGGGTCCTTGTAGGATTTCCCAGACTCTGATTTTTCAATTTGACACAAAATGGCGGCCTACAATCCTACAATCCTAAAATTGATGGGAAGTTCCAAACTATATCATTTGAAAGGTAATTTAATTCACTATAATCCTTTATAGTAAAACGTATTTTGAATACAGTCCCCGGAACAAGGAAAAACATTCATAGGAAACTGCCTATAAATGATTTTGTCATTACCCATGTACAGTAATTGCGCAATTTATACCACTCACAAGCCCGAGTACAATTTGTGAAATATATCTTTCGAAAGGCAGTTAAATTTACTTTAATCCTGTACAAAGGTATTTTTGGTACAGTTCCCGGAACAAGCTACCAGGAAGGAAGCTACCAGTATTTAATTCTATAGTCTGTATACAGTAACTTGGCGTCTGTACCCTGACTACCTGCTACAGACCCTAAGTAGCAGGTAGCAAGGGTACAGACGCCAAGTTACTGTATACAAACTATAGTTACTTTCTTATAATTCGGCTATAGTAATGCGGCAGTGCTGCTTACGGGGAGTTTATTAAATTATTATGTTTTATGACATATTTAAATGTATGAAGTTGCCATGAAGATTTTTATTTAAACTGAAATATATTTCATAAACATGAATAATATCATATTTTAATATCTTCAAACATCACACAATGTTTTGTTTACGTTTTTTCGGAACAACTATAATTTTCTTAATAAACACAACAGCTAATTAATACCATCAATTTTGTTAACCTAACTTTTCTGTTAGTTAATTTCAGATCATCACTTTCTTCAATGTCTCTACAAAGACATGGACACCTATTTATTACACACAAATTGAACGGTATTTAATTGCAATGACTTTTAGGAATCACTGAATAAATTCACCTCTTCACTATTTCATGGTCTTTATGCGATTTACTTCCAACTAGCTTTTTGTAAAAACGTTCTCTTTAGTAAAAATGCGTCTAAACGTTCATTTCAATGTGTACAAAATCCAGATAATTTGTATTTCATTTCACACAACGAAACAAAACGTTCCTATTTTATTTCTAGATGCAAACTTTCTCAAAAATGTTTTTGTTAGTTTTACCACGACATGTTACAGTTTACAAGATCAAAACTCATTAGGATACAAAATAAATGACACGATAAATTTTAATCTGAGCGGATCTTTGAGATATTCCGTACACTTAGGCCTACATGTCTAACATCTAGCTGGCGTTGGTATGGGATGAGGCCGTGCCATGTATTATTCAACACGAAGGGCTTTAACCTAAATATTACAAAGGCTGTACACAGAGTACACAAAGTAAAAGTTTAATATTTTAAACAAAGGAGCTTTGGTCAGCAGATTATGATTCTTGTAACTGTTTGTTTGAAATATGATCTTAGTAGGTTGGGGAATTATTAAGGTTTATGTTTTACCAAATGTTTAGAAACAACTAAGTAAGCTAGGATAGAATATAAAGCTTAACTTAAAATAGGTAACCCGCAAACTTTTGTCCATATATAGACTTAAACGTAACTTAAACCATATGAAGCACGGTTAGTTTTCTTCATCAAATTTCTCCTTTCTTAAGAAATAATAAGAAGCGGATTACTTTTACAAAAAGGCATGTCCACATAACACAAAATAGTAAATACAATTTAACGGAGAAAATTAAATCCATTTTTGAAAACAGTAGCAGCTTTTTAAATAAACTAAGCGAGCGTCCACGCAGTAAACTTGTAAATGCTGCACTACTTACTATTTAGTATGTCCAAAAAGTAATGAATAGGCCAACTCTGAAAATGTGGACATTGCTTAGCATATAAGTTATTATTCGATATATGACCACAGCATCTTCTGGTAATGAATACTTAAATGTTAAATACTTAAATTCTTATCTACACATTTATTCGCTTAGCAATGAATAAATATGACATGCTGCTCAAAGAATTTGAATATTTATTTTGTAAACATTGAATTAAAATCTAGTCCAGATTGAATTTAAATGAAATAAAATAGTAATAATTAATATACACAAATTCTCGATTATATTTATGTTTATAAAATTTTTATAAAATATAAACTTTCATTTTTAACAGTTGTGGCCTCTCTGCAGTTTATAATTAAGTTTCTAAAACTAACCGAATTTTATTTAATGTCTTCGTAAAATCAGATTTATGACTGTTTGAAAAAAATTAGGATAATTTTTGAAATTGTTTCTAATAGAAGATTAATTTTGTTTTCAAAGTATAAAAGTGATTTTCGTAATCAGCTGTTACATATGTTTCAAACGAGGAATATTGTTGACAGCTGATTCTTTGAATGCTTAATAATGTAACAAGTTATTTTTTAAATTATTGCAATTTACACTCTACCTAAAAATGGTAAAATAAAACCTATCAAATTTATTTTTAATTAAGTTATAAGGTATTAAGTTTAGGTTTAGTAAAAAGCCTTCGACTGATAACTATCTAAAATTATAATCTAAAGAATTTAGATACTATTGACAAATATACATAGGGTAAAAGACTCTATAACTTATCAACGGAAGCAAGTACAGACTGTAAAGGTTTTTAACGTGTGCTGTATTTAATTATCCCTGTTCATTACAAAAATAAAGGTTGAATTTCTTCGCTCACAACTGTGCCAAGAGTACGAACGAGAACGGAGTTTGACGTGCAAATTACTTAACTAGTATAAAATATAGTAACTGAAAACACAAAACTAAGTTCCCTCTGTGTTACTATAATCTATGCCGTCTTCAATCGATTTAACTATTTCAAAACTTATTTCAAACTTATTATATGAACTTATATTTACACTCCAAAAAGGTTTTAAACCAATTTATGGAGATATACCACTCTACATTAATTACAAAAAGTAGTTAATTCCAATTATCCGGAAACTTTCTGCACCAGCATTTAGTTATAAAATGTCAACAATAGTTAAAACATTGCATTGAGTTTGTCGTTAACAGTGAGGAAATCCAGGGGATGTTACAACATGTAATGGTCAATTGCAGTCTCTAATAGTAGTTTACACTCTGCTACAACTGTAATTAAGCTTTTACTGCACGTATTTACATAAAACTGCAAACTGCCATTACGTCATTTTGTAGGAAATGTCTCATGTAGTTAGTAGAAATAAGAATGGTGCATAGCTATTAAAATATTAAATGTGTTCTAAAAGTATAAGTTTATAGTGGCTTCGATTGGTTTTGTTCTTATAAGAAAAACGGTTGCATTATTATTAAGGTGTTAAATCTGTTCTAAAAGTATACGTGTATATAGTGACTCAATTTTTTTGGTTCAAATAAGAAAGAAGGATTGAGTAGTTATTCAAATGCAAATTCGATCTACTAAATATATGGTTTTAATGAGGCTTAATACGCTGAAAGTAGGTAACCAATTTTAACCTTACATAAATACACGTTTAGGCAACAGCGTAGAAACATCTTAACAACTAATAACCGACAGGATATAAGAGCAAACATATATTTATAGTAATTAAAAGAAACTTGTATCACAATGGTATTTTTTCCGAACTTCTATATTAATTTCACATTACTGCAATGGTCGGAGCAGTAAGAGAACACCTGAGAGACTATTTTGGGTTGCTACGAAAGTGAACACTGATTAAATAGCTAAATTCTTTCTGCAAGTCATTTTTAATTTGTATAGTAGTTATAAACACAGTAAAATAATTCTACTGTTCAAATATCGCTTATTCATTTATTTATGCTTTATCAACGTAAATTAGAATGTTTTCGAATTATTGAATTACTTTAGGGAATTATTTCCTCGTGAAAATTGTACAGTAATTTTATACAGCTTTGCGATGTTGGAATCATATTTTAAACTTTCAATAGGCTGTAATTTAGTGTACTTAGTAGCTACCTCCATTTTCGTAATTTGTCTCTTCTGGTTACGCCCTTCACAATAATGGGTTGTATTTGGGCGGATTCCTCTTATCCTCCATGTACTATTTTTAACATTTTCCTGATGTTTGTCAGATAAAAAATAATGGATTTTGAATCCATTCACGGTCAACATAAGATATTTGTCATATCGATACCTGTTTTGTTATACCAATATCGTATACATTTATGTTTCAATATATTTATAGCACTTATAATTAAGAAGTATTCCAAAATACAGTCTTCCATAACTGCTGTTAGATGTTAATGATGATGTAAAAACAAAACAGCTGCTAGGTCGTAATTGGGTTAACTAAACAATAACTTTAATAAGGGATGGACAAACATAACAAATTAGAGTAAATACGAATTTTATTTAGGTTGCATGAGTGAAATTAAAAATCAATAATAGCGTTATTATTCTATAATTAGTGGAAAACTTAATTAAAAATGTAACATTTGCATACAGAACTGGATTATTGGTAATCGTAAATAGTCGTTTATTTCCGCCACCTAACTCAATTTGAAATAATTTTTAAGTGTTTTAACAATAAAAAGAAATATAATTACAGGCCTATAAGTATTTTTTAAATTATGAATGATGCTAGCACAGGGGGGCAAAACCTCGAAAAACCTTTCAAAAATCAAATTTCTTAGCCTTTTACTCTAAAAAAAACTAGGAGGTGGTATGAACTAATCAATATTTTAGATGATCGGAATCCAAGTTTCAGACGGAGGGGACAATAGTTAGTGCTACAGTACCAGTATATTAAATTTATAAAATAACGTCAAAAAAGTGATAAAAAAATGAATTCACAAAACAAATATACATGTTTTGTGTAGTTAATTTTTGGGATGTACAAGTTATTTTTTGTGTTTAATATTAGTATTTAAAGTTAGAAAAAAAGTTGAATCAGGTGAAACCAGATTCTAATTCGTTCCGTTCCAAGAATGGACTTTTCTAAAGAGTCATTTTAGTTCAAAACACTACACCTTTTTTCGCCTATTATTGACTATTTAAAAATGAAGGTAAATATTCATACAAGAGTCTGTAGTTAGTGTTTATACAACATTTAGCTGAGAATATCCTCGAACTTTTAACCAAGGACCAAATATATTAAATAAATACCAACATACTGTTCTCAAAATCAGTCCAAGTATGGAAAAAGGGAGTTGATTCCTCATTAAAAGCATTATTGTTTCAAACATGAAAACGGTTGTCTGTTGGTATGACAAGACTATGATATTTACTTTAGTGAGGTTGTTTGGTCACTAATATGGAAAATATATATATATAAAAAAAAACACCGTTACTTAGTTGATAAACAACTAAAATCAAAATACCGTTATTTTGTGGACTATATTTAAAAAAAAGTAAATAGTGAATATTCATATTTAATTCAAAACGAATTGAAAATGAAATTTCTCAATAAATTTTATAAAAAATGGGGCGAGTGTACCAGAAACAAAACTGTAATTTTTAACAAAAGATAATTTTGACTAGACTACTGCTATTTTAATTGCCTTCTACCTGAACATGAAACATTATCTGATATACCAAGTTCTGGTAGAGGGCGTCCAAAAAAAAAGTATTTGTGCTAGAATAAATGAGAAATATGGGAGTGAGGAACTTGTATATGCGCTTTAGAGCAGTTTTAAAGCTTTAGGAAAAAATAATTGCAAATGCCCTCAAACATTTGTTTGAAGGTGCACCCACAGAAGAAGACAGTGAACCAACAACTTTAACCAAGGGCTCTCGCAATATATTTTGATACCAGAAGTCAGTATGAAAGGATTCGTTCGGTACTAAAGGATAAATAATGTTATGTTGTACCCACTTATCTCCATTATGTACTTGGTCATAATAAAAACAAACTTTTCCACGATTAGTTTCTTGGATTAGTTTATCTATATTATAAAATTTAATTTTATGCGTTTTCTAGGATGAGTGGAAAACACGATAATTGTTTTATTTTGTAGATCTAAAAATAACTGAGACAACTAAAGTCTACCTACACCCGATTCCACGTTCACCGTGCAGTATAGAGCGCCCATAAGCCATGGTATCCATACGACAGTCTCAGCGATACTAGCCAAATAAAAAACATCAACTCCCATGCAACGCTCGGTAGTTGACGCAACCCGCATGACAATAATGTCGATGTAATGGTAGTAGCATGTCTATATTCTCCCATAAGACCTGTACTGCACGGCGAACGTGGAATCGAGTGTAAAAGTGATATTGGTAAACCAAGCCTATTTATAAAGGAGTATGATCAATTTGACCTGGCCGGCTGTCTCACCTGGTCGTGCCGGATGCGACCCGTGCCGCAAGCGACCCACCAATTTGTCATTTGTAGTGCCACTATCGACCCAACACATCTACACTCGATTCCATGTTCACCGTGCAGTACAGATCTTATAGGAGAATAGACATGCTACTACCATTACAAGGAACATCTCGTTTATTGTCCTGCGGGTTGCGTCAACTGACCGAGCATTGCATGGGAGTTGATGTTTTTTAGTTGGCTAGTATAGCTGAGACTGTCGTATGAATAACATGGCTTATGAGTGCTCTGCACTGCACGGTGAACAACGGGAATCCAGTGTAGGTTAGGTTAGACTAGGTTTGGTGTGGTTAGGTTACAGCCGTTTTTATATGTAGCTATTTGAAATAATAATGAAACTATATCCACTAGTTTATAGTTATAATTTGACCCCTGCTTTTTTTAAACCCTGTACTACTACCATCAGTAAAGTTACTGTAAGTGCAGTATCATCAAATTTTGTTTGAATATTATTCGTACTTATGGAAAACCCATTAAACAGAGTAACGCAGGGATTCGTCCTCTAGGGCATTCGCTTCCGTTTTAATGTGATTAAAGGTATGCAGTGTTGGAAGACAGGGTGGTGTTAACAGTAACCGGAAAATGCCCATTCTTGCCCCAGGGAGGTTAGGAAATAATTTAATTCTACCTGATCTGACATATTAGATTTATTATTAGCGAATTTCCATAGGAAAATGAGATATTGCAGTGGTAAGACCAAATGTCGGGCGTATCAAATGAGCACCGATCATGGTCCCCAGAACACGTTTTGGGGTGTCATTAAAAATCATATATATATATATATATATATATATATACATATGTACAGTATATGTATATGTATACTGGTATGTATATATGTGTTCGCACTCTAGCGGCCGCATTTTAAGTTCGATTTGGTTCAAATTTGGTACACATTGGAACGGCCAATCGACCGATCCAATTGGGGTTAATTAATTACATTAATTAAAATAAATTCAGAGTCAATATAACAAAAGATTAAAGCCAAAGGGTGTCAAAAAAGCCCAAAATTAAGATAAAAAAGTAGTTTCTAATGTGAAAATAGTATTTATTAATAATTTTGAAGAATTAACTAAAATTGTGTTAGTTAAATAAGTGCAGACTATGACGTATGCATTAGCGACAAGACCAAGCCAAAACCTTGCAGGATCTGACAGGCATTGACTTGTCCAGTCTTGTCTAAATTTGGTAGAAATGAATTAACATTGGAAGATAGGGGTTTGTAATTTTATTAAAAGAAGTTGTTATTATTAGATTTATGTTGAAAGGAGAGTTAAATAAGCAAGGAGTAATAAAAATAAATTTGTTATGATAATTTGTTAAAAAGTTATAGACAAAAACGTAAGCGTAAACAAATCGATTTTGCAGAATGTAAATAAAATCCAAAAACAAAGTAGAGTAATTTGTAGAGTTAAAAAGGGTTAAGAAAATAAGGTAATAAAAAATATAAAGTTATAAAGTTTAATAGCTTAAAAATAAAGTGTAAAGTCATTCTTGGGCATAAAAAGGCTAATAACTCATAAAGTTCAAATGTAATTAAATCATAAAAAATAGCATTTAATAGAGTCAATAATAGGGCATAATCAAGCCGAAGTTCAATATATATAAATAAATAGTTTTGTAAAAATAAAATAAATTAATAAACATTTTTTATTAATTCAAAATAAATACAAGGGAGATTAATAAAAGGGAAATATTGATAAAATAGAGTATATATATGTGTAATAAATTGTAATGCCATGTGAGATATGAAAAGAGCTTTAAAGGGGGGAAATGAGACGCCGAAAACCAAACGAAGCCAATTAGAGTAACAACAAGCTGAATAACTAGACAACCAAACAAGCTATCAAAAAACCAACAACAGATTAGCGCGTTTCAAGACCAACCGAAGAAGATACAAGCAAGAAAAAATGGAAAATTTCAAATTTACAGGAAATAAATTTCAAAATTTAAGCAAAACTAAGGAAGTCTATAACTCAAGAAGGAAGAGGAGTAGAAACGCCATTCGAATTCCAGGGAAACCAGAAAACGTCAACCAATCCATAGAAGTCAATAAAATCAAAATCCGACCACGCAAAAAGAAGTTATAGAGTTTGGATGAAATCAAAGTCAATTTCGCAAAACGACAGGCACGGACATGAAGTCAAGCCCGAAGCTGCGAGGGGGAAGTGACGTCATCGGATCTACTACGAAGAGCAAAACAGACCGCACATTGTAATTCAATAAATGAAGATAATAATTAAATTAGGCCTAATCGATGGGAAATAAAGGCACTAAAATTCATCAAATAAATCAGGAAATATATTAAGACCAAAAAATATACTTCTAAAGCAAGAAATCAGGATTTCTTGTTACATAGAGGAAGATGCTGGTTTGACAAGGGACAAGTCGAGAAGAGAAGCTTGCATCCCCTCTAACTTCAGTTTAGCACGAAGCGCCAACGAGTAAACAGCTGACCGAGCTCCGAGGGTACTTAAAAGAAAGGCGTAGGGCGATCAGTTTCGGTGTGCGTTCATTCTAAGCTCCGGCCTAAAGCTAAGTCGGGTCGTGATAATTTCGGGAGAAGAATATCCATATAAACGGCCTATCTTGCCAAAAGATACTACAATCAACTAGGAGAGGACAACTTTAATTAAGTCTAGGAGAAGACAACTGTAAGCCGAAGAAACCATTCTGGGGACCAAGGAGAACAACTTTAAATCGCTGGAAATCGACAGAAGGAATTACGCGTCGAACTTCTTGTGTTCTGTAAGTGGCAAACGATCATTGTTACTTATAATTTTAAATAAATCCCTTTTTTACAAAATAATAAATAAATAAAATTAAATAAATAAATTCAAGTAAATTCTGGGGAAATTGAATAAAGTAAACTCGTTTAGTAAATTTCATTACTCACAATGGCAAATCGAAATATGTAAATAATATAATCATTAATATACAAATTTTAATTAATAAATTAATTAATCACTTTGCTACTTTTCAATATATGTAATTATAAGTTAAAGATTAATAAATTTCATTGTGTTTTTGAAAATAATAATTTGTTGTTTCAAAGTTAATGGATTTATGTTAATTAATAAATCGTTTTTGTGTTTTCAATAGAAAAATTTTGAATATATAATTTACAAATCCAATCAAATTAATCCTAAAACCATTCAGTGCTCTAGTGTAATTAAGTCAGCAGGTGAGTTATTCACGGATCACTACAAATTTAACTCCAAAGGGAACGATCCCGAAAAAGAGTCTAGAATTGAGCTAGTGTACTACACAAAAGACAAAAAAGGTCTAACTAATTTAAATTTAAAAAACTTAAGAATAGGAAACAAAAAGTTTTCCTTTTCTTGCCCTCGCCAAACCTCTCAAATTGTTCTAACGGGGTAGTACAACGGAACAACGTCAAATAAGGCCTGAAAACACTTGGGTGTTATTTGATGAGGGAAAGTGTTAAAGTTAACAACAAAAGGTTGTGTTTATTGAAAAAATTAAAAGGGTAGGGAGGTTTGCGCGTGGCAAGTGGCGCCCAACGTGGGGCTCGTGTGACAAATAATATTTTAAAGTTTAAAATAGTTATTTCTCACTGAGACAACGAACGAACAGTTAAAAGTGATCTGAGGGTAGCTGACCTGTTAAATATAAGAGTAATTGTAAGAAGTGTAGCAATAAGAGTGATTAATTTAGAATATACAAGATTAGGGAATTTTAACAAATTTTTTGAAATCATAAACAATGGCAACTCCAAGCGGACAGAAAAAAGGGGAGGAAGAGGAGATTAAAAAATTGTTAAAAGTAATGTTAGCCAAAGAGAAAGAGCGGGAGGATAGGGAGAAAGAACGTGAAGCCAGGGAGTTAATAAAAGAGCAAGATCGGGTAGCTGAAAAATTAGGACGCGAAGCTAGGGAGAAAGAACGCGAAGCTAGGGAGAAAGAACGCGAAGCTAGGGAAAAAGTGAAAGAGCAGGAAAGGGTAGCTGAAAAATTAGAACGCGAAGCTAGGGAGAAAGAACGCGAAGCTAGGGAGGAAAAACATCGCGATGAAATTTTAGGAGCCGTAGGTGGAATAAGAGAAGAGGTACAGAAAGGGATGGAATTTATTCAGGGCAGAGTAGACCATTGCGAAGTAGAGATCGCAGACATAAAAGAAGACATTGTACAGATTAAAGAGTTAGGAAGAACAAATAGGGATAGCATAGAAGAGGTAAAAGCTAATGAAAAGAAATTAGAAACGACAGTTAAAGCGTTAGAAAAAAGGGTTAGGAGTTCTAGCACAGCCCATGGTGTGGCAGGGGCAGAAAAGCGCGTAGTTTATATCCATGCTAGTAAAGAAGGGGAGCACAAAGTCCAAGAATTTTGGGGTACACCAAAGGAAAGTCCCATGAAATTTATAACGGATATGGAAGATCTTTTTAATGAGATAGACCCTTTGTTAGAAGGCGAAGAAAAATTAAAAATAATCGAGAAATACTTGCGAGGTGCAGTAATAGATTGGTGGTCCATTGTAAAGAGGGATAGCACAAACTATGGGGAATTTAGAGCAAAATTTTTAGAGAATTTCTGGGGTTACCAGGCACAACAAATTTTGCGAAATCAAATAGAGAATGGGAGATATAATGATCGCGGTTCTATGACAAGAGTAGAATATTTTTGTAAAATGGTAACAAAGGCCCGGTATTTAGAACCTGCTATTCCGGAGAAATTTGTAATAAATAGATTGTTGAGGCATTTTGACCAAAGAATACGGGTAGCTAGCGTAGGAAAGCCAAGCGAAAGTTTTGAAGAGGCTATAGAACTTTTAAGAGCTTTTGAGGCAATGGAGAGGGAAACTAGGCGAGACAATAGAGACGAATATCCGCGAAACCAAGGGAACCTAGACAGGCAACCAACGCGTAATACGGACTCTGGAAACCTTCCTAAACACCCATACCCCAGATCCTATGAGAATCAACCTAGCACAAGCCAAATCCAGTACCCTAAGAAACCTATTCCATCTGATCAAAATCCAAAACCTAGTCCAAAAAACTAACGAAGTTGGTCTCTGGGAAAGGAAGATTGGAATCAAAGGTACAAAATAATTATACGGAATCAGGGACCGCGAGAATAAATAATAAAAGGAGCCATTTACAATTTAAACTGCAGAATATTTCATTGAACATTAGGGAAGAGTTATTAGAAGAGCCAAATAACACCTATTTACCAAAAGATAAGATCAAATGTCCGGAGGTAGAGGTCAAAATTCATGAAAGTCCATTGTGTCTTGAACTGGACACGGGGGCGGAATATTCATGTATTCAAGCGGAGTATTTTGAGCAGTTAAAAGTAAAGGGTTATAGATTTTTAGAGCTACCAGTAATGAATGTAGAGGTAGTAGGGGCAATAGGAAATAGGAGAGTAAGGGTAGCCAAACAAACAATGATACCCATAAACTTTGCAGGCAGAACAATAGAAGGTATATTCTTAATAGTGCCAAAATTAACAACTAAAGCTATATTAGGATGTAATATGCTAAATAGGCTAAAAGCAAAAATCAATTTAGAAGAAGAATTTTTAAAAGTCATAATTAAAGGGGAAGAAATAAAAGTTAATTTTAAAACAAAGGAGGAAGCTAAAAGTAAACAAAGTGTTAAACAGATAGAGGGAAATAGGAAAAATTTCATAGGAGTAAAGAAATTGAGATTGGATGAAGGAAACCGTTTTAATAACAACTTTAAACGAGATTTGATGAAATGTGGAAACATTCAACAAGTCGGTGATCCAAATCCGGGTATGCGAGAGAAAGGGGCATGTCTGTTGTCTATTAAAACCAAGATAGACGTAAAACAAAATTGTAGGAAATGCAAACAAACCAAAAGTAAAAATTCCAAAGGTTATGAGTTAGGAAATTTCAGTAAGGGAGAGATGAGTGTTAAAGGGTTAGAGCCGATGAAAAAGATACGGAATAACCAAGGTTTAAGTGAGGTGTTACTGAAGGGAGAAAATCAGGGCAACCAAAACTTAAAGGATCGTTCAGAAATACTGCGATCTAGGGAGCTGGAAACGTTGAAAGAGATACGTGAAAGCAAATGGGGTTTAACACAAAAGGTCTGTAAATCAATAGAAATAAATAAAAAGAGAATTAAGCAAGTAATTAAAAAAGGGAGATTTGTGAGAAATAGCCAACGTGGAATTAATACTAAGGTAAGGAAACCTATTCGAAAAACAAAGTTCAGTAAGATAAACAAGTTCGGAAACAAACCGAAGGCTAAAATGAAATACAATAAAGTAAACCAGTTCGGAAACAAGCCAAGGGCTAAAATGAAAGGCAGGCAGGAAGTAAGGGTGAAAAAAGTAGGCTTAGAAACGGATCCGTTAGGGAATTGTTTGGAAAATAGCATTTTGAATGAAACACAGCAAAATCAATTATTGAACTTAATGCGTAAGTACGGGGAAGTGTTTAGTGAAATACCTGGAAGATCAAATAAATATGTACATACTTTACGAGTCAAAGAGGATGCCACCTATGTCAATAGAAATTATCCAATCCCTATCAACTACAGGAAACAAGTTCAACAGGAGCTAGACAGGATGCTTGAGTTAGACGTTATTGAAAGATCGAGAACGGCGTATATTAATCCAATGGTCATGGTTGTGAAGCCGAATGGAAAAATAAGATTGTGTCTAGATGCGCGGAAGTTAAATCAAATTATAGAGCCGGATTTCGAGAGCGCACCATCGATTGAAGAAATATTACAAAAGGGCAGAAATAAAAATTTCATTACTAAGTTTGATTTGACTACTAGCTTTTGGCAGGTTCCATTGGATGAAGAATCAAAAAAATATACAGGGTTTTTGTATAACAATAAAGTGTACAATTACAAAGTGAACCCTTTTGGGTTACAAAATTCTTTAGCTTCTTTAGTTAGGACAATGGATATGACATTAGGAAAGGAAGTCGACGATTTCACTTTAGGCTATGTGGACGACTTATTATGTATGTCAGAAACGTTCGAAGAACACCTGGAACATCTTGAAATTATATTAAAAAGTTCAAAGAAGGAAATATCACCATAAATCCAACTAAAACATTGTGTTGCCAGGAAAGGGTTAAATTTCTGGGATATGTTTTTTCAAAGCAAGGAGTCAGTACTGATCCTGTGAATTTGCAGGCGATACGTGACTTTCCAAGACCAACTAATAAGAAAAATTTACAATCATTCTTAGGATTTGTAAACTACTATTCTAGATTTAGTTTAAAATCAGGATCTGCAATTTTAAATGTAATTAAGAAATGTAAAATTTGTCAGTTAGCAAAACACACAAACAGATATTTGCAAGGAATAACTAAGCCAATTGTAGTGCAAGATATAGGACAACTTATAGCCATAGACTATTTGGGACCTTTACCTAAAGGACAAGGTAATGTGCAACATATACTCGTAATAATCGATGCGTTCTCTAAATTTGTGAAAATGTATGCTGTGAGAAATCCAACAACCAAAAACACCATTGACAAGCTGCAGGAATATTTCCAAAGGGAAGGCCAACCGAGGAAAATATTGACCGATTATGCACGAGGATTTACATCAAACAGATGGCGAGAATGGATGGGTGAAAGGGGTATTGAGCATGTACTTATTCCAGTGAGGCATCCGCAAGTTAACTTAGCAGAAAGGGTTAACAAAGAAATAGGAAGAATGTTGCGAACCTATTGCTACAATACACAACCAACATGGCGACGTTATATGACCTATATGGAGGACTTAATAAACAACACACCTAACGAAACTACGGGTTATACGCCGCACCAGATCCAACACAATGTAGAACCACAATATGTATGGCAAGAATACTTTCCTGAGGACATGGCACTACGAGAAGTGGAAACATGGGATGAAAAGAAAGGAAGGCGTCTACAAAGAATTGTGAGAAAAGGAAATCGGCGAGCAGAGAAGAAAAACCAGAACATCAGGGAGACCAGATTTAGCGTAGGAGATAAGGTGTTAATTATTAAAGGTAATCGAGCTAATGCTGACAAACAAGAAACAGAAAAACTCATGTTAATTTATGGTGGACCGTATGAGGTTAGGAATATTATAGGCAGAAAATCCTATGAAGTGTATGACACAGAAACCAGACGTTCTAAAGGTGTCTACGACATAAAAGATTTAAAGCCATATATAGATCAATAAAATAAAAAAATAAATAGTGTAAATAAAAGTTGTAAATAACACAATTCATAGGCAAGTGACAATCGAAGTGCAGAAGGGAAACCAGTCTTCGAAAACTAGGCCAGCAGCAAGGAAGTGGAAGTAAACAAAAAACATCCGTCAAACCAAAATAAAAACATCCTGCAAAACACAACAAGTCACCGACCCACAGCAGTGAAGCGGTGAGAAACAGGAGAGAAAGGAAAGCCATTAACATTCACAATGCCACTGGGTAAATAACAATTTCCGCAGTACATGACCACCGAGAAACATCGAGGGGAGAGACAGAAAGCGTTGGTAGACAAATTGGAGTTGTTATTTTGAACCTTTTAAAGTCATTGCAAAGTAATAATACATTGTGAGTTTTGAAAGGGGCAGTAGGTCATGGGTTTTTTCATTTTTACTTAACATGATTGTTTGCTACAATTAATTGTTAGTAGTTAAGGAAATAGTATTAAGACATGTGTTTCAGATAGCAAGGCCAAATACAACCAGATGTTGTGACTATATAAAATTGTGTTATAAATGTGTATTTAGGACAAAAGTGGACTAAGGTGGACATAAGGTGTACGAAAGGTACGTGGATATTTGTATAAATGTTAGGTTAAGGAAATATTGTATAAAGTAAAATGTATAAGAAAGTGTTACTAAAACAGATTTTCAGGAATTAAAATCAGTTTTTAAAGGGGGAGAATAATTGGAACGGCCAATCGACCGATCCAATTGGGGTTAATTAATTACAT
>JAGFPH010003541.1:73020-85653 GCA_018207615.1 Philaenus spumarius | reverse complement strand
GGAATTGATTTGTATTCCCGAAACGTCGTGTTTGATTATTTAACACACAAATGATGGCAAATGTCCGAATAAGTAATTATAATAAAATTCATCATCCATCATTAACAAACAATAACTTCAAACAGAGAATAACAGTTGTTATTTGAAATAGGTCAGTGTTACCGGTAACTAGTGGTGTTACTGGTCTTTACAGAGCGATATTCGACTCCGTAATGAATTTTAAAGCCAAACCATTTCTTTTTTTGAGATCGAGAAAATATTACTAATATGATTAGCACACCATAGAAATGACTTGGGTAGTTAACCATAACCTCATTCCAAAGTATCACTGCAGTGAGTACCAGTGTTTGTAACAATCCGTCAATATCAATTCTAAAACATTCCCACCAATGGGACTTTACCTACAGCCCAAAGCTGTTCATTTTAACAAAAGATCTGCATATACATACCTAAAATAGCCAATTGACCTAGGATAACTGATTGTAGTCAACAGTATCACAGACAGCGTTGTCGTGATTTATTTGATTAGGTGTTACAGACAAATCAATATGAAAATTAATTTTAACTTGATGGATGTGTAAACAAACAATATTACTGTACCTAGAGGTTTGAAAATCTAAGATCCATTTACAAAATATTGTTACACCCATAAAGAGTATTTATTGTACTATTTTCTTAGGGGTTTTCGAAGCAGAAAGTAAAATGAAACTAAAAGGGTTCCAGAAAGTCATGTAAAATTTCATAAAAAGGAATAAAGTCTGTAGGGTGGATTGTGGTATTCATTTGGTAAATACCATTTATCGTAGTTAATGTCAATATCATTTTCTATATGGAAATACATATTTCAATAGTTTATCAAAAACAAAAAACATTAATTTAATATTTAAATTGTAATCTAGAATTTAATCTCGTTTTATTAGATAAATATAAAAATATGATTTAAGTAGACATTGTGTAACAAATAATAATTACAATACACAAATTCAAATTTATTTATACTTTTACAATTTTGCCCTGGAACAATAATGTATAAATTGCCTATACTACAATTAATTACAAAAATGGTTTCAAAAATTGCAATGAAGGAAAATCTTGAATTTTTAATTTTACATCGTTTTACAAACCAGAAAATATAAATCATTATAGAATTTTTTTTAAACCCTAAGAGGTTTTCTCCAGCTACTAGATAGAATATTTGGACACTACTTTATAGCTCATCTTATTTAACTTAATTTAAATTTTATTAATCCGTTACTAATTAATCATTTTGACTTCTTTTGTCATGGACAATGACAGATGGAAGTGAAGAAAGTTATCAATTATCTGTACATGATAGTGATGACGATTACAATTTTGGTAGTTATTCTGACAAAGAACTAGATGAACATGATGTAAACTCAACACAAGTGGGTGAATATTGTGTTGTAAAAGTTTACTGAAAATCAAAAGGAAATTTCAGGTTGTACCGTATATAGTAAAAGTAACAAACCAAACAAATGATGGTTATGTCATGTTTTTCAAACGTTATTCTCAAACAATGAAGTTTATGGAGACAGAAGAAGAATTCTACATTTCCAAAGAAGATAATATAGTAAGACAGTCGTCAAAACCCCTTAAAAGTAGCTCTTCTAGATTCAAAGAGCTTACTTACTTACCCAATCATGGTCTAAGCGTTCTATTACATTGTTGATAACTCGCCTATGATGTTGTCAAAAGACTTGTAATTTTTTTTATGGGATTTACATGTTTACCAACAGGCCCACTTATCCCAGTTCAAGTATCAATATTTTGTATGAAAGCTAGACCATTATGGCCCAGTTATCTCAATTTCTAGGGGTAACTGGACCCTTCAGGCTTTTGTTTTTTTTCTTCATTTGTAAATATCAAAAAAATTAAATTTGATTATTAAATATTTGAATACTGCATATTTTATTATGAATACAAAATATTTTATTCATTAATAAAATTTATTAGTGGTTCACAGGCAAGTACAAAGTTATAAATTATACGCTCACGTTGTAAAATCATGGGCCAGATACCCCAATTGAAGTTAGTGGTTTGATATTCAACCATTGTTTGACAACCTTGTTGGTAAAAACCAGTTCAACTCTTCTTGTGAGACTGAACGTTTTGATGAAATGGTTTGTGTAAACAGAGCCGGCTCAATAGTAAACTGCCGCATGTGCGACTCTTGAGCAGTGCGCCTCTACCGGGGGGTCCGGGGCGTGAGGCTAAAAAGAATTTTTTTTTTTTTAAATTGGTGCTATTTGGTGAGTTTTAAGGCATTTTTAGATAGTTTTTGATCTTCTCAGAACTGAAGATTCAAGATGCATAACTGCATGTTTTTAAATATTTAAGATCCAAAAAATATCAAGTTTTTATAGCACTGCTTCTTTAATTTACGGAATTAATAGGTATAGAGTTAGTGATTTTGCCAAAACCAATTAGTCTATCTGGTTGAATTATTTATGACATGGATTTAACTAAAATAAGCCATTGAAGAATTAAAAAATATATATTTTTTTAATATATTTTGCAAACATAAGCAATACAGAACGGATAAAAAGAGTAGTACAGAATTTTTGTTGTTCAAAATTAAATTTACCAATCTAAAATGTTACTTCTAAATGTTAAACCATAGATTATATTAAAACACACCAATCATCAATACAAAAAGAAAAAGATATATCCAATGACACTACAAGCCTGCTTGTACTTAATTAAGATTTTGAAAAGTATACTTTTCTTGACTTTTTGTTCGCAAATTCAGTAACGATTTTGCTCATATAAATTTTTTCAAGAATCAAACACTCTATAGATATCATAGAGAGTGTCCGACTAATCTTTCTTGGGACATTGGAGACCTCAGATAGGTTTTTATTATTTTTAATTTAGAGAAACTCCTTTCCCCTGAAGCAACAGAAACTGAAAGTGTTAGCATAATTCTTAATGCTACTGTTACGGTTGGGAAGTTCTCAGCAAACTCGTTTTCAGTTATGAAGTTTAAAACATCCACAGGTCCTTTAATCATGTTTTTCCTAAATTTTCTAGATTTTTTATTATACTTTTGATCATTTTTAGCTCTTTGTATAGTTGAAGGCCATCAATGTCTTTGTGTTGACCGTCACTAAGAGCTAGGTGCATATCCTTGCAACATTTCAAAACATCTTCATCTGCAATTATTGTTGTTTTTGGATGGAGAAACCCAAACAACTGATCATACTTGTTGAGCTGTTCAAAACTTTCACTAAGAGACGAAATCAACTGATCTAATACAGGAAAGAAAAAATTACTTTTGAATGCTGACTTGGGGTCAATAATATACTCATCCTCAGTTTCCTTACTGCAAGATGTAGTCTACTACAGCAACCTTATTTATCACAATTTTATGCGCCCCTGCTGGCTTGGCGCCCTGTGTGAGCGCACACCTCGCACCCCCCTTAAGCCGGCTCTCTGTGTAAAGAAGTATATTTATACTAAAATTACAAAGGGGGCTGAAGGTAAACTGTAAAGTGATCAGCGTTGGGTTAAAATGTTGAATAATTTTTGTTATAAAGCCATTAACCATCAGAAAATCAGAAACATTTTTGAATATATACTATCCTTGCCAGGAAAATTTGCAGGAACTGAGAGAGTATTTTTCTGCAATGAACAAAGTGTGGAAAACAGAAGAGACTCAACTTAAAGTCAAAGTTCTAAAGTTAATTTTAATAAGAAAAATAAATTTTGATTTATGTTGCCAAGACTTTTATGCAATGCTTAAATCTACAAAAAAATCTTTTAAAACAAATTAGTACAAATATTAAGAATGAACATAATAAATGTGTTTTGTTCTTTTTGAAGTTGTTTCAAAGAAATAAAATAAATAGTTGAAATAAACTACTTATCACTCTTTTAATAATTAACACCACTCTCTTCCTGCAAAATATGGCAAAATATAGAACTTAGGCTATTTGTCTTTGTAATTTGTGTACTTATTTTATTTAAATACTATATTGTTTCAGAGTTAAAGAAATTAAATAAATAAAATACTTATCATTATTATGATTAGATCTTATATCAGTTTATCTAAATTGAATTTTTGAATTGGTTTGTACATTTCCCGAATTGCAATTTACAGATTTTATCTAGGTGTTCCTCAAGGATTTCCAGGACAATTGCATCTTTACGCAGTAAGTTCAACAACTCCTCGAGTTGACAAACCACTAGTCAGCCCTCACTGCCTGACCTGTGTTGGAGCAATACAACCAACAAATCATTACGATGGAGCTGCAACTTCCAGTGCTACCATTAGAGAGAGCTATGATTGGGAAGATCAGTTGGAAGTACAAACTACTACAGAGGAACCTGAGAGAAGAAGGAAGAAAAAGAAGGGTAATACTGCATGTTGTATGTTTTATACCAAAAATCTTTGCAAATAATAATTATTGTATTACTGTAGATACCTATGAAATATTTTAATTTTAATCTACTTTTTCAGATCCAGGCTACTATGTTGAGCCACTATACCGCCCGTGCACATATCACAATATCTATTTCAGTACTGGTCTCTCTTACTTTGTCTGTGAGTGCCTTGGACCTGGTATACCAACTATTACTTTGTACTCTACTTATGGCAAGAATACATCTACACCAACAATAGGGAATTTCCAACCTGAATTGTTGACAACTCTACAAAACAACTCCAAATTATTTGTAAGTTTGAAACATAAATTTAAAAAATTTGTTGTTGTTTATAAGTAATTTATATTTGTGTGTGAATGATATATTTTATTCAGGAAATCATGGTCATTGACAATACTCATTATGTTAGTGAGCCTACTGCCAATTAATTAACGGACCACCTGTAGATCAGAAACATTTGAAAAATAAATCAATAAAAAATGAAAAATACATTTTCAGCAACTGAAAATTAAAGTCAGACAGACAAAGAGTCAGTCGACAGGATATGTTTGTGTGTGTTGATGTGACTTGAGATTTTTCCGGCAGTTAAATTGTTAAACTGGTTGGAAAAATTAAGACAGATTTTATATAGTTTTTACTACTAGTCAATAGATGGCTGATTTGGTGATACTGTTGCTAGAAATATTTTCCCGCATCCAACTTTATAGAAAATAAAAAGCAAACACTATAAGGATAGAAAACTATAGATCAGGCATTATTCTCAATTACTAAGTGAAAACAAATCTATTGATGTAAATGAAAATGTTTATAAAACAATCAGTGTTATAAAATTGGTCTAAAGTCCAAGTCTAAAGGCCTAGTCTATTAGAGAATGAGTACACTTAGGTAGGGATAAGTTTTGGATTTGTGAAAAATTAAAAGGAATAATTATTTTCTCTTCATGACTCTTCATGAATAAATAAATCTATGGAAAACCTCTGTCATTATAGAAATGTTGACTATGTCTGAACTAAAGATAAAACATTAATAAAGCTGCAAGTTATTTGTTTGAGAAAATTAATTGGAAATAAGTCAAAAATTTACACACTATTACACAATTAATTTTAAGTTTTAGTTTTTATGCATTTTCAATGATTTCAACAGATAAATATTAGTTTTTTTATTTTGTTATGTTATCAATTAAAAAAAAAAAAAACATGAAAAATACAGAAGTATAGAATATGTTTAGCTTAGACAAAATAATATGATGGATCACTCAAGTATTAATACAATATAATATTTGGAGTGTGTGTATTACATTTTTTAAATCCTCAAGCTATAACAATTTTTTATGTTAATAAATATGAACTAAAACTATAACAAATACTAAGTAGGGCAGAGAAATGTTTTTTGAAAACACTACTTCTTAGCCTGAAGAAAGGGGAGGAGTACTGGTTGATGGATATTTTTCCTTTTGTTTTTAGTATTTCACTATTAGTTCCCATCAAAGTTGTGGACATCATAAGACCATGGTTTTCGGTATAATTGTTTATTGGAGAATTATAAATTAATGACCACACTTCAAGTTCAGTTTTTAAATCCAAGGAAATAACTCTGTTACACAACCTTACATTGGGTTGATAATCTTCATTCAGAAGGCTGATTGATTAACCTTCAGGAGCACCATGTATCGTATATGCTTTGAAAAATGTAGAACAAGTTAGAACTGCCAATGTATGAAGTCCAGATTGTGCTGTTCTGTGGTGTGCTGTGGTCCAGCAATCACATATAGAGCCATATTTGCATTGAAGAATTATTGTTTCACCAATATAATGTTTTGTTATAGTCGAACTATCACATTACAAACTACGATTCAACTTTGAATGCACAATGCTAAAATTTTAAGAATAAAATAAAAATGATCTTGTTAATCTCATTTTCATTTCAAGAAAAAGGCACGTAAAAAATGGCTACAAAGTCATTCTCCAGAAGACAAGAAGGTTTAAACAAGCTTACCAAACAACTTACAGAAGAGATAAAAATCATTAAAAACAAAAGATTTCAATTCTTTTTGAGGGAACTGACGGGTGATAAAGATACCACTATTAATTCTGGAGAGCAGCTAAAATATTAGACCAACAAAGTATGCTCCAGTGATCCGCAGAGATGGTGTAAGTGGGTTTGAAGTGACAAAGAGAAGGCAGAAATATTTGCTGAATATTTGACAAATATATTTCATACCACCTACTGGTATGGAAGATGTATCATCAGTTAATAATACAGATCATACGTTAGTCAAACAAATCACATCAGCAGAATAAGATTAACAGAAATCTTAGTCAAGAAAGCGCCTGGTTATGACCCTGTCACAGCTAAGATACTGAAAGAGCTGTTATATAAATGCACAGTTAAGATAACCCATCTTTTCAATGCTGCAGTACTGCTTGGGTATGTGCAGTGGAAGATCGCCGATGTAATTATGATCCCATAACCTGGTAAGCCATTGGAAAAAAGAACATCACACTGGGCAATCACACAACATCATACCAACTATTGGAAAACTTTTTGAAATGCCTTAACTTAAACTTAAAACGACTTAAGCCCATTATTAAAGCTAAACAGATTGTTCCAATTCATCAGTTTTTTTCCATGTAGACCAAGTACATCGCGAAGCTGATGTCATTGAGAGATCATTGGAAGAGAAAAAATATGAGCAAGCTTTTTTTTATGTTGCCGAAGCTTTTGATAGAGTTAAGCACAAGGGAATGTAAACTTGATGGCTATTTACCGAGACAAATGAGGGAGATTTAAAAATCTTATAATCAAATCAATATTTCAGAGTAAAACATTGTGAAGACTATTCCGGATTAAGAAGTATTGGTGCTGGAGTCCCTCAGGGTAGTGTCCTCGGGCCCATTCTCTATTTGCTATTCACTAGTGTCATTCCAAAAAATGATGGGGTTTTGACAGCTACATTTGCCAACGACACTGCTCTACTTGCTACTGGACATGACATACAAACAGCTACTGACAAATTACAATCAGCTATGAATGGTGTTAGCAGCTGGACCAGGAAATGACACATTAACCCCAGAACACTAATGTGGTTTTAGCCAAACGTAGTTACTAAACCTTCGTCTGCCAGACTACTATTTAAAAAGGGTAATAAACCAAACTAAAAATATTAAACAAGTATTTTTACTCTCATAACATTGAATAAGGCGTCATTATAAACACTTTCAATACGTTTTACAAAATTTTTAGTCTGTGGCATCATTACAGGTACACTTTGCTTGATACTCCCCACAAATTGCTCTTGAGCACTTCTCACAGAAGAATCGGGTCATTCTTCTCTTTGCTGAAGGGTAGAATGTGCATATCTTGCGATCCTTTTGATGTCTTGCATCCAATACAACTTTCTTACATTGTTCAAGAACATAGTCCAGTTCTGCACCAGTATCATATGAGTAACTACCAGTATCATACCAGTAACTAAACTAACGTAAATACTAATGTTTAGTCTGCCAGACTACGCGAACCTAAAAACTGGCAAAAAACATGCACGTACAGATTTACTATACTGACCATATAATCAGCTAGTGCTCAAATGAAGGTACACGGAGTGGTGGGCCGCTCGGTGGAGAGGAAGTAGGGGAAGTAGAAAAATCGATAGTTCACAGTAGTCTGTCAGACTAAACGTTAGTGTTCTAGGGTTAAACTGAATGAGAGAAAGCCTACTCATGTCAACTTTACAAACAAGCACTATGGTTATCAACTAGTGATAATTAATCAACAAATCGTTCCACTTGCTAATGAGGCAAAGTACCTGGTACCTAGGGATGACTCTGGATGGAAAACCTTGTTGGAACGAACATGTGAAAGTTGTTGAACAACTTGGACTGAAGTACAGACAAGTGCACTGGAATCTAAAATTTAATTCCGAATTGTCCGTGCGTATAAACAACTGCTGCTGTATAAGCAAGTATTAAAACTTGTGTGGATACATGGCATTCAATTGTGCGATGCGCAAAAAAAATAACATCCAAGTAATACAAACATTACAAAACAAAATGCTTTGCAGTATTATTAGAGCACCATTGCATATCTGCAATGTAGATATCTATTGGAAATTGAAGGTGCAATTAATATCTGAAGAGGTAAAAAGGTTTGCTAGAAAATATGCAAGCAAACTCCATGGACATCAAAATGTAGAGGTAGAACATTTTCTTAGCAACGTACCACTAGTGTGGAGGTCAGTGGCGGCTCGTGAGTAAAATGCTGGGGGGGCACACACCACTGGGGTGTTTGTACATTTTGTGTATTTTAGTGAGTTTTTAAGGCAATCTAGGTATTAAATTTGTGATGCCATATGTTTCTGAAATACTTATCATATGTAAATCTGAAATACTCTACTTACACACCTTTAGTTATATTGCTTGTAGCAGAAGTCCATCCTTCTTTCCGACTCACTAAATACGTCGCTCTGAGCATGCTCGGACGTCGTCCCAAGCCTTCCATAAGGCACAAGCTTAGACGTGTCATAGCACCAGCAGCCCCCACCACTACCACTCTTCATATAACTGCATGGTAATGGATTGGGACGTTCTGGCCAGCGACCCACGGCTACAAATACAAACTTCTCGCGCTATTTTTGCGTGTTTTTTCCTACATTTTCGATGTTTGTGATTGAAAAAAACACTTTGGTTAATTAGATGTATAATTATAATTGAATGGGTATTTAATTTTTTTTCTTTTTCAAATCTTTTGGAGGGGCGGCGTCCGAGAGCCCTTATGGGCAATCCGCCACTGGTGGAGGTTGAAAAAAACAAAACCAAATGACTTAGTGTAAATTATATAAGAACTACAAATGATCAAAGTGTACCTTGTATTGTGAAGTGTGATACTGCACGTATTTTCACCACACAGCCTGTAATGGCAGAAAAATACTGCTAGATAGTCCTTAACTAGGTATAACTGTATAAATAAAACAAATTTAAAAAATTTCATTGGTGCAGTGAACCAACAATATTGTTTATACTAACTTGCTGAGGCTGATAACTTCCAGAAACCCTCTGAAAATCCTTTGTCAGCCTCATAGTTAGAGTTTGGTGCATGTTAGGAAAGAATATTTTGACATTGGTATTACTGATAGTTACATTAAGATGATAAATACCTTTTCGTGTCTGCGTATGTATGCTATTCAGGATGTATAATTTTTCAGCAAGATGGAGCAGCATCACTCCACCACTTGAGGCAATGATAGTGCATAATGGGACAGTGGATATTCTTCATCCTCTGTTTCCCAAGCACCTCGTTTCCTGAATTAGTAATTTCATATGGTTCTCTCATGCCATCAACATTTATCAATGTGTGACTATTTATTCAAGTTGATGCCAAACTATTGTATTAAATGAATTGAAAAACAATATTCAACAAAATCATCCAATGTATCTCTATAAAGATGTATATAAGATGGCCTCCTAGAAAGATGTACTTTCGGTAAACAACTATTTGTTAAATACTATGTAATGACAAAAGTTAATTTATCAATAAATTCGTTTCCAAGCAAAAACTAATGATTTATTATTCCAAAAACGTCCAATTTCCTGAATTGAAAAAACTTGGTTATAAAAGTAGCTAATTAAAAAACATAATATTAACACAGATAAAGTTCATGTTTTTATTTTGATTGGAAGTAAATAAACTAAATTCTTCTTCAAAATGTAGGTATTATTTAGGAAAGACATTTATACTATTTCATTTCAGTTCGATGACGATTGGAATAATCAATATTCATTTTACTATTTTTTGTTTTATATTCAGGAGAAAGTATCAAAAATCGCAATGCCCCAAGTGAAAACATTTCCAGTACAAATATCAGGAGGCTACCAAGCGCAGGTTAGGCTACATTTGCCTCCTGGACTTAGAGAAGAGGAGATAACACGATATCCTCTTGTGCTTCAAGTGTAAGTAATCATATTAAAGAACACAAAAATAAACTTAAAAAGCTATGTAGATGTTACATTCTTGTGATAATTTACAGATTTGTTAGCATCTGATATTTTAATGCTTTGACAAAATATGTTTTCTTCTTCATGGGGCCATTGGTGAAATGAATAAAATGTATTTTGGGAAAAAAATATAATGAATGTCAGAAATAAATGGTTAACTAATTAAAAGATCTACATTCACTGCAGTGATTTATTATATACTACTAAATTGACAACTCTACGTATCATGTCTCTATACAGTCGTGTTGTATGTCTTGGTTTTTATGGGACTAATTTAGTAATTCATGAAGTTTGTGCTTTATTGTCATTAGACATTTTACAATGCAATGGGCAAAAGTCTACATAAAATTACAAATATGTACTAAAATTGCAAATTGTGGTGACATTTATAGACATATAGATTATATGCTAGATTCTACAGATCACATTAGGCCAGTCGGTAGGGGTAATTTTAGACCAAAAGTTCCAGTAATTTACAATACGGCTGATTTTTTTTATAAGTACATTAAAGTATGTAGATTAACATAAAAAAAGTTTACCAGGCTATCGATTTCTCAAAATCAAAAAAAAATCGATTTTTTTTTTGAAATTCCTTAATATTTCGAGCTGGGATGAAGATACATAAAAATAAAACATACCACCATGTAGGGGAAGTATTTTTCAATAAAAAAGGTCACAAGTATTTTTTCGTTCGTGCAATTGTTTGTCTGGAAAAAAATCGATAATGCAGGTATGTATTTCGCAGCAGCGCGACTCTGCCGCACGGATGAAGACCTATTTTTTGAAGCGCGGCCCAGTACATTATAAACTATTGAATAGTTATAATGTATTAAATAAATAGTTGTAATATGGCGTTTTCAAGAGGAAAGTGTCAGCTTTACGATGGCATGTTTTTTTTCATTACTCATAATCATCTAACAAATTACCCAAATATATATATATCGAAATTTTAAAAAAGTTATTTGGGGTTTTTAGGAGGAACTGGTTTATATAAAATATGAAAATTAAACATGGCGGATTCAAAATGGCTGCAATTTTCTTTAAAAATTCAACTTTTTTATATTCAAAATAATACAATTTCGTTAAGATTAGCTTAATAGCCTATACGCAGTCTCGATTAACTTGTATGCTAGTACCAGGGAAAGTAGAACAACGTTGTATCTATGCCTCCTAAGCATTGACAATCAACTTATTATAGGAATTCCTATGTTGCAACTATGTATTATTAAATTTAATTGTAATATTCCAACTAAAACTCTCTAATTACTGTGACAGTTAAAACATTTATTGCACCTTTACCAGTTTGTTGGTCAACTAACAAGTTCCGGATGAGTGTAGCGATCAAAAGTTATTTGAACCAACTACTCACGCCTTTTTCTGCCTCTAAAACAAGTCTTCATCGAAAGTTCCACATTTTCCTAACCAGGCCCGTTTTACACCCTGCCAGCGCCCTAGGCACAACGAAGAGTAGCACCCCTTTTCATACCCCTGCCAGCTGATTACGCCCCCCCCTCCACCAGCCTACCATAACGCCTATACCCCGTAAATTTAGATTTAGTCTGAAATGCCAGTTTTGGTTCGGGAGGGACTTTAGACTTAATGTCCCTTAACTCTCTTTTACAGATTATCCTGATTTTTTTCGAGAGCGTTCCCATTATCCACCACCTATGGACCCACCGTGTCTCGGACTGGCAACCGGTAGCCGTGAGGTATCTACTGGCCTCCGGTGGGAATGCATGTAACATACCTCACGGCATCATGGACTACCCACTCTCCCTTCTTTACATTTGAGTATTTAAATGCAGACACAACCACGTCAATTTTTTTTGTTTTTCCATTCTTTGCGCCCCACCAAAAATGAAAATTGCCTAGCGCCCTAGGCACGTGCCTACCGTGCCTATTCGGTAAAGCGGGCCTGTGCCTACCATTATATACCATTATATGTTGTAACTGTATTTCCATTTGTCATTTAATATACTGAGGTGACTGTTTTTAAAAACATATATTTGCATATCCTAAAGAGTTGTCATGTAGGCAGATTTTTTACACTTGTCTATAATTTACAAATTAGTACAGATGCCATCGATTTTGTAGTTGTACTAGACATTTGGAAAATGTTGTGTAAATTTAGACTTATGGATTCCTAGAGATTTGTTCATTAAACCTGGTTTTGAACAAACTGTTTGTCCATTGTAGATATAAGAACAGTCTGCATATTTTTACTTATAAATGCCAGTTT
>JAGFPH010003541.1:39064-73010 GCA_018207615.1 Philaenus spumarius | reverse complement strand
TGGGTGTGATGTGATGTGAATTTTATGGTCTCTAAATGGTTGGTTTGCTACAGCAAATTCAAGTTTGTTGTTTGCATTTTTCAAAGTAAAGTCCTAAAATTTAAATTAAACCCTCATTCTTTTTGTCTCAAAATTTAAATTCAATTTAGGGCTATAGTGTTGTTAAGGTATCTATTATCGAGCAATGATCTTTGTAGAAAATGATTGTGTTGACAACTTGGTTATTATACAACATGTAAGGTATCTTGGATACTATTTTACTAGTATGACTGCCTTAAGTGAGAAAATATAATATTCACTATAAATCCTACTACAAATAATATTCACTTGTTGTAATTATTAATTTGAAATTGATTAACTTCAGTGGTCCTTTTCTAGTCAATATACACTGACTGCAGTTTTAGCCTTACAAGGGCTATTTTCAAAGTCTTCCCCTCTCAGTTTACACTACATCACACATGATACAAAACACAAACACAATTATATCTGTAAAATCTTTTGCACTTTCTGGTGTTCATCAAATTATTCATTTAGCGTACAGTCATTCTTCGTATTAATACCGTTCCCATTGCTTGTACTTAGGCTTAATCTTGTTTTTATAAATTATGTTACACTGATTGCTTATCCCTTCCATTTTGTTCCAATTTCAAAATATTGTTGTATAACAAATTTGATTTAAAATGTAGTTTGTCATAGGATGTTTTCAGTATCAGTTTTCATAAATTTGTTTACATAGTATGTAATATTCTTTGACGACATCCATTTCCTAACTTTTCTTATTTTTATGCAGAATTTCCATAATTTCCTCCATTGTTCTGTAAGAATGGTTCTAGTTTATCAGATGTTCTGCATATGCCAGTCGGGTTTAATGTTTGTTTTGGTAACTGCTCTTTGTACTGTCTCCTAAAGTTCTATCCGTTTGTCTAACGTAGAATTTGGATCATTCATCACAATTTAATTTATATATTCCGCTATTATTGTACGGGGTTTTACTTTTGTTTAGGCGAACCTATGGGCGACGAAATACACAACTACAGGCCAATCTCCCTGACCTCGATAATTGTGAAAACAATGGAAAGAATGGTTGCGGCAAGATTACAGTACTATCTGGAAAGCAACAATTTAATCTCCAATAACCAGGCAGGATTCAGGCCTCATTATACACCTATGAACCAAGTACTTAGGTTCACATAGAGTGTAAAGGACTCCTGTCAATAGGGGAGAATCGATTTTGGCCGTCTTTTTTGACTTCAAAGGTGCCTTTGATACGGTATGGATATCTCAACTGTTAAAAAAGATTAAAGACCTGCATATAACGGGTAACATGTTCCATTGGCTTAAACACTTTCTGAGTCAACGATGGATATGCACCAGGTGGAAAGTGTCTGTATCCAAATATAAACAAACACAAGTGGGGCTCCCACAGGGTGCTGTTCTTAACTCGCTACTATTCAACATATACATAAACGATCTCCCTAAAGCGCTGCCATCCAGACAACTCAATTGTGCAATGTATGCGGATGACGTATTGGTATGACTGGCAAACAGCAACAAGGGCAAAAACATTTTCGTTTCAATGCGTGATAGGATGAATGAGGCCATGAATGATCTGACGAGATGGAGCAAGAGTAACAACATGAAAATTGATGCCAAGAAAACAAGTTATCAACTCTTCTCACTGAAAACAAAGACACAGGACATATCTCTCCAAGTGGAAAACACAGCAATCCAGCAACACTGCGGCACCAAATACTTAGGAGTCATCCTTGACAAGAAGCTCAATCTAAAAGACCACGCAAACTACATTGCATCAAAAGTCTCTTCCAAAAGCAATGTACTAAAAAGACTAGCAGGAATAAAATGGGGAGGAACGCTCGACCTACTACGTCAAACTTACAAATCATACATTAAGCCGAATTTCCTTTATGGAGGAGAGATGCTTGCCTTGGCAGGCTGTGATGCCTTGAGAAAACTCGAAATAAGTCAAAACAACTGCCTACGAATGATAGCGGGTGCCGTGAAGACAACACCAATTGCCGCATTATATACCTATACAAACATTAAACCGCTGCAAAATGAATACAAGTACAAAGCCATAATGGCGTATGAAAAAATTCTTCACAGGAGACACAATAACCCATGGATCTTGGAACCACCAGCAGAACAAACTCTAAAAACGCAAAAAAGCTTCAAACACCTAATGCTTGAATGGAGACCAAATAGTGAGGCTATCGAGCAACCAACGCAACTGAAGAGCTCACTGGACTACACCAAATACAACATAAGCACTCAACTTGCAGAGCCAATAAATAAAGTTAAGGAAAATCCAGTCACAGTTGCCCAAATAGCTTTGGAAACTATCAACAGCTAGTACCCCCAAACGTTTGTTTGCAAATTTATACTGACGGTTCAAAAATTAAAGGCGAAACCAGAGCAGGAAAATTCTGCGAGCATTTTTCCCACTACTTTGTGCTGGACCCAGGATCTACCGTGTTCGAAGCGGAACTATTCGCAATCAATGAAGCATTGAGACAGATAATAATGAGGCCATGGATGAATAACAACACTGTGATTTTGGTCGATTCCAAGTCAGCTTTGCAAGCAATTGCTGAAACTACACCAACAAGTTATCTAACTGAATCAATCCAGAAGAAGTATAAAATAGTCAAGCATATTACCAAGAAAATAGTCCTGCAGTGGATCCCATCACATGTGGGCATTCAAGGCATTGAGCGGGCAGACGAGTTGGCCAAACGAGGAACTCACATAATACAGAAACCAAGAAGAGTACTCACCCTGAAAGCAAGGATCGTCGAACTGAAATTAACATCTCGTCTTGAGTTCACCAATAAAGTCAAAGAGGGCATAAGGAACAAGTCCTATGAAGAGGTATCCGACTTGTATGATAAGGTCAGGGACCTACAGAGGAGGACATCTGTCGCGATTTTCCGACTTGCAACTGGACATGACTGCCTGAATGAACACCTAAAGAAGATAAAGATTTTCGATTATGACAACTGCACATTGTGTGAAGGCCCGGACACTATTATGAACAAGGACCATCTCTTGGTCTGCGGAGAGCTGTATGAAGAGAAGCAGAGGAGAAAAGACCTCCCTGGTCTCTACTGGGAAGCAAGATCAAAGATGGCGTGAGCCAGTAAAGGCCATTGGACAACAACAACAACAACAACTATTGTTTAGGTGTGCATTTTGTAATATTGATTTCATTCCGCCTGAGTTTTTGTAAGCTATTTTATAATTATAAGCACCTAGAATATGTTGTATTTGAAATTTGAAGGTGTTGCTGAATTTCATAGATACATATTTTTTGTCTGGGTATTTTACCTTTCAGTTGTGGCTACTTTCTTTTTTCAGAATTTTATTAATTATTCCAGTTTGATAACAGTTTTATTGAAGTTATGTATTTTATTGTATTCAATTCTGACGTGTAATTCTGAAATGTCATCAGTATATACCTTAGTCTGTGTATCATGTGGTTAAAAGCTGACACTTTATGTGACATTGGGTGTTGGACGTGCTGTGGATTGTATGATCTGTTTGGGTTGACTTTCTGAAGACTTTGAACTGATGTTTCCCTTCAATAGATGTTCAATGAGAACAGTGGTGAATTTAAACAATTAGAAACCCTGAAGCCCCAACCACAAGTTCGGTGAATAAAACTACACAAATAAACTGAAAAACATTTATTGATATAGTTATACTAGTTTCCTGAAGTACATTTTTGTAACCAAGTTACCATCATTTGAGGGTTCTAAATCTAAACTAATGCTAACAAGAATGATTCTATAAAACTAAACATACCTATTTTCCCCCCTTTCCCTTCCTCAGGTAGATCAACCAATCATAAGTGACCACGCCAAGGGCTTGTTTCAAAAAGCCAGGTAGAAGCGGCGGTACTTGTCCCTGTCCTTGGGAATGGTCCTGTCCTTGCTATCTCGGGCAAGGTATTACTTTTAAACTTCTGTACAATGTTTTGAAGCATGTAATGCTACACTCCATATGATTTTATTTATGAATTCTAGTTTTAAAATGTACACTCCAAGTAGTAAGTAAATTGTTAATTTTATCGTAAGCTATCTTATTATTAGTACTGTAATTACACTTTTAATGAGAAATTGTTATGGATAAAAGAGTTTTGTTTCATTTATTGACTATTTATTGAACTCACATGTTGTTTGATATACTGCACTTAAATTCAATATTTTGCCTTACTATAAAAGTTCTGTATAACATTTTTATCTTTAGAAGTTGATATGGTCAATGCAATATGATAATATTCTTAAACAGAATCAGAAGACATAGTTATTGAGTTTCCCAAA
Source organism: Philaenus spumarius (assembly GCA_018207615.1). Classification (NCBI taxonomy): domain Eukaryota; kingdom Metazoa; phylum Arthropoda; class Insecta; order Hemiptera; family Aphrophoridae; genus Philaenus; species Philaenus spumarius. Next base: position 68,670 of record JAGFPH010003541.1, on the reverse strand, counting down.
ATAAATTTTGAAATAACATATTACCCTAACAGGTATGGAGGTCCAGGATCACAGCTTGTAACCGATAGATGGAAGGTTGACTGGAACACATACCTTGCAGCGAACCGTGACTTTATTATTGCTCAAATAGACGGAAGAGGTTCTTCAGGTCAGGGTTACCAATTGCTACACCAGATTTACCACAGGTTAGGTACAGTGGAAGTTGCAGACCAATTGGAAGTAACAGAGTAAGTAACAATGCTGTAGGTCTTGAAGGAACTTTATTCAATAAAGATAACTTATATAACTATTTTAGAACCATATTGTAAATTGTATGCAGTACCGTAAATAATTGTGTGTAGACCTAAATAATTACATTATTTCACAGTTAGCTACCTACTTTGCCAGACATTGTTAACTGAAGTTATTTTTCAGTCATTACTTTTAACAGCAACTGAAAAAAAGTGACAGGCTTTATGAAATATTTAAATTTGTACAGTGTGTTCCTCTAAATACCATGGACAAACCCATGACTACAGTAAGCATATCTCTATCCATGATAACACCTGCCTCAACCAGTAATAAGTATGCATTTGTGTGCTTGGTTAGTCTTAATTTGTTTAGTCTTATTTTGTTTTAATTAGAAAATATTTGATTAAAATATCTTATTTAAATTAATTGCTCCCATTAGAACTTAAAAGTTACACAAGTATATTTGTCTACACATAAGTTACAGCAACAGAGTTAGTAAAGAACAAGTCAGGTATATTAAAAAAAAAGAACGGATTGATTGCAATGAATATATTATATTATGAATATTTTTTTATATAAAGAACATTATATCTTCAGTCAATGATATTAGTTTAACTCCTTGTTTAGATCCACTACAAATAACCAAGAATTTGGAGTGAACTAAAACTCATCTAAGTTTTTTCTTGTTGATTAATTTTAGATATTTACGAGACACTATGCATTTCATTGACAAACGCCGTGTGGCAGTTTGGGGATGGAGCTACGGAGGTTTCGTATCAGCAAAGTTGTTATCTACTGCTGGACAAGATGTTTTTCATTGTGGAATTTCTGTTGCTCCGGTAACTTCATGGAGGCTCTATGGTTAGTAATATATTTTTGGTTTGTAATGTAAAATACTTAATTATTAGCAATCCCTCTGTAATCTGTATCTGGATACAATATGTTCAATAATTTTATAACTATATATAGTATAGAGAAATTATAGTGATCGCAAAAAAAAATCCATGTTGAGATTTTTGTGGAAATATCCGTTGTGGGACCCCCTGAGTCCAAAAAAGTGGTTTTTACAAAATGTCTGTATGTATAAAAAGCTACAGAGAAAACTATTCCATCGATTTTGAATAAATTTGCACCAAACATGTCAATTAGGCCTGTATAGAAGCAAGAAGAAAGGGTTTGAACAATTTTGAAAAACAACCCCCTTTTTGGCCAAACAAACCCCTAAAAATCAGTTATTATTTTTGTATAAAAAACGGCTCTAACGATTTTGAGTAGGGTACATTAAGGACTACAAATAAATAAAATTTTATAAAAATCATTAGAGCCATTTTTTTTAAATAATAATAGAATTTTTGGGGTTTGTTTGGCCAAAAAGGGCCCTGTTTGATAGACTAAAAGATCATCAAATGAACTAGACCAGACTAATATAAATGAAGTTCTATTGTAATATTTTATTTGATTTGATTCAACTTATTTTCAATATCAAGATAGTCTTGATCTGTAATGCTTCTGTTTTCAATTAAGTCTGCATTAACAATAGGATTATTACTTCAATTATATTGTTTGTATTTGTGTACACAGATTTATATATATTAGACTGTAGCCTACTTCTAGCATGGTCAGTCAGACAAAAAATTTGGTTAGTCATTATACATCTAGTTTGAGCAATCAGTAGGCATGTAAATTGTCTGTATTATATTATAGTAACTAAAATTATTAGATTCGGATTTAGAGCATCACCTTCAATTATAAACGTACAAAGCTTTCAACTTGTATTTACTTTATCATTATGCCTATGGTTCTAATTGTATAAATAATTTTCAGAATGTAGTTAATTTTAAAGGCAAGTTTTATACCCAGATTCATAGAGAAACAATTAATTATACAGATTAATTCTCTTGTGTGCTAATAATGTTTAAATTTTTAAATATTTACTTTATGCTATTTAGATTATTGATTACATTTGAGTAACATAGCACACAGAAAAGCTGAACGATAGCAACTAGATCCACTTTAAACATTAATACAAACTGTAGGCCACTGGTCTACAGAAACGTAAAGAAACAATACTTTTTTACTTAATTGTTACGAAAATATTATAATAACAAATAATTCAAAACTTTGAAAAAGTGATATTGTATCTTGTGTAGTATAATATTAAAACATTAAATAGTGATTTTAAAATGTTTTGTAGATTCTGCTTATACAGAACGTTACATGGGTACACCAAACTTAGGCAGTAATTTTAAAGGCTACCAAGATGCAGACCTTAGTCGTCAAGTCGAAGGATTTAAAGACAAAATGTTTTATTTAGTCCATGGTACAGCAGATGACAATGTTCATCTTCAACAATCAATGGTTCTTGCACGAGCTCTGTCACAAGCAGGCATCATCTATAGACAACAGGTAGGTCTTAGTGCTTTCATAATTTGTTTATTGAGGGTCTAAAGATTGTTTAAATAAGATTTTTTGTTCCCTTAGCAGTTTGCATGGTAAACATTTAAAAGTATACCATCTGTTGTTCAACATTATATGATTTTGTACTTTATGAATTAGACTGTGATCATTATTGGGTGTAAGTACTGCCATTGCTAGGTAGTTTTTATCTTATAACCCTTTTGATATACTGACAAGCAACCTGGCATTGGTTTCTGTCTGATTTTTCTGTACGATACTATTGTGTAAATAAATAAGTAAATAAATTCAAAGCTTTTGTCGTTCTCCACAGCGATATTCAAAATAAAGCCACCATAATATCTTAGGAATCTTTAGCGTAATGTTTTAACTATGTTCAAAATTAATGTTTTCTCTAAAATATATATTAAAAAATTGTTAGTGATTAAAATTTCCTTATGTTAGTACAGAACAAAAAAACACAAAACAAAAATAATAATAAATGAATAAAATAAACCAAATAAACAAACAATGAAAATCAATAAATTTGGCAAAATTCTAAATTATGCAAATCGAAATATTTTAAAATATTGTAATTTTACGTTTTCATACTTGCGGTTGATCTATTAGTGTTTACAGATTTCTGATTGATCTGACTTTTACAGATATATCCTGATGAAAGTCATAGTCTAAGTGGAGTAAAACGTCACCTCTACAGGTCTATGGCAAATTTTCTTGACGATTGCTTCAAAAAACAGGTTCCACCTGAGTTAAAAGCAGGTCTCCGTAATGGTGGAACCTATACAGAACAATGAAACCCTTGCCACCTGTGTTAAGTTGTGCAATAATTTTATACATGTATAATTAATTGATACTGTATTTTGGTTAGCATAGTTAGAGATATTTCAATTTGGCACGAAGAAAACAAATAATACTTAGTCACTTAAAGGTATATTTATTGGTGTGGGTGTGATCATTTCAAATTGTACCACGGCGAAATAACATTTTTTATGAGTAGAAATCCTAAAAGACCGTATCAAAACACTCCAATAAAAATTTCTTAACAATTTAAATCGGATAGATTGTTTATTTCGGAAATAAAAATAAAAGGTAATTTAATGAATATATAGGGGCCCCAAATTTAAGATTTAAAAGTTTTACTTAAAATAAACTGATATATTTTAGTATCAGGTGTTTATAGTAGATTCAATTATAGTATACTTCAAAATTAATTAAACTTTTGAAAAGATACCATGCCAGCAGGGCATAAGGTTTTTTAAACTTGCTTTTTTCTTATTGTTCAGTAAAAAAAATTATGTGTGTCCTATTTGTGGCCCTGTACAAGTCCTAAATATCAGCAACTATTTATGATGTGCTTAAAGTTATGTTTATTGCCTGCTCTGATAATGATGAAAGCTTTTGGTAATTTCTAAGAATACACTTTGTTTTTTATTGTCACTATAAAATACAGTTGAATATAATTGGTCTGGAATTCACAGAGACCATGAAAAATAGACAAGAATCACAACAAAGTTTAGTAGGTATTGGTTTTAATTATAAATGCAATTAATATAAATTCCAGTTGCAATAAATGGAGTAAATATTGGTTTTGAACAAATATGGCAAAAACATGTCTTTGAACTTTAAACTAAAATTAACACATTTAAACTATATTTACCAATCCCTGGGCATGCAAATATTTATTAATGACACAAAATATATAAAACGTTTTTTTTTCAAAGTGGTCATAAGCTTGATAATTGCGGCAAATCAGTTGCAATACATGTTTTTCATTTGATAGGAAGTTGTGAAGTCATTCAATGAACTGAAGTGGTGGCCGTAACAAAGTTGTAACTTCCAAAAACAAGAGTTTTCAGGAGAGAAGAAAAACTACTTTTAAGATATTAAACTATTAAACATTGATTTTATATGTTTTTAAAGATCATAAAGTACTTTTGCTGTAAGGGAATCAAATTTTTATATAATATTATATATGACTTAAAAAAAGTTTAAAGCATTATATACTGTAATAATATTTTTTTTTGCAGAATAATGTTGTAACATCATGCTAGTTTAACTTTATTGACAGAGTGTCTTAAAAATCCAGCAGAGTGGCCAACATATAACAGCTAAAATAACTTACAAATTACTAAGTTTGGACATAAGTTAAGTAGTAAGTTACTACTTAGTTGGACTAAGTTTATTTGGTGTTGGAAACCTGTATTTAGGTACAGTATTTAAAACGTTTCAAAGAAAACTCAGTTTGTCTAAAAATGGAAGTGTCTAAAATGCTGTTACGTCCATCAAGTTTTATACAGAATATAAAGATCTTGTCTAAACTTGGCCAATCAGAGCATTTTGTGTAATAATGATAACATACACAGACTGTCCTTTGTATATCATTCTGTCTTTACCATCACCGAAAGTCTGTTAAGCTGACTGTCATGTGTCTGGTGTCTTATCATTAATTCACCGTTATGATTTTTCCACTATTCTATTGTTTTAATGAAATTTTTTGTTGTGTGTAAAATATTTACAATCTATTTTTTTTCTTAATGTAACCTACTTCAGTTAAAATCGTTTTCCAAATATATTCTAGTACATTTATTTTTTAAGTCAAATTATTGGAGACCTACTCTAACTAAGAAGAGATTGTTGAGATGTAGCTATTTTAACAATCGTAAAGACTTGATTTTCATCATGTTATTAATGATTTTGTTCATATTAGAGCAAGATGTAAACAGTTTTAATGTACTACAGTAGTACCAGTACTTGTTTAAAAAATTTCATATTTATATGTAAGTTAGCTTTTTAGGTAATATAAACTCTTTATTATACTTGAAAATTGCTGTTTCTTCTTAACACCTTTTACACCATGTTTTGAAAGGTTGATTTTCTCCTTTGTAATTATGGTGGTAAAAAGAATACAAAGTTAACAAAGTAAGTATTCACTTAGATGTAACGGCGTAAGACTCGTCTATGATTACAAATTTATATGATTTAAGAGGATAATTTAGTAGCATATTCGGAATAGTGTTTGTTAAAAATTGAATCTAGAAGAGGACAGGCGAGAGGGTGATATGGGCTCGGTATGAGGTCTTAGCTCTGGCAACTTTGCCCGGGAATATAGGTGCAAAACATAGAAATCTGGCCTTGAAGATGGAACAGAATGATATGCTATAGTAGATCAGTTTTATGTACTTACTTAACAAATACTTGGAAATCAATGAAGTTCCTCCATTGGAGTCAAAATAATAGCACATATTAGAAAAGACAATTAGTTATTTTACTTGAATTGTTATCCCTATTAATGTTTTAACTATACTTAAATTATACACAATTATTCATTAAAAACCCAAGGCTATATGTGACTAATAATTGCATAATGTATTTTTAGTAAATACCATGATTTTAAGTTTAAATTTTCCTAATTAACCTATTTGTTAATACCAAATTAATATTTAATTAAAGGACCCCTATATTTGATATTGTGGCGAAACAGACTGGATGGTGTTCCAATACTTTATTAAGCAATAATCCTTTGGTTGCAAAGGCATTAAGATTCTGCAGGGGGTAATTATTAACACAACAATGCCAACCAAATGCGGGCAACATGCTGCAAACATGAGAATCAGTTAATTTTTTTAATTGGTAGGATGTGTGCAGGGCCTAGAGTAAATGCAAACATAATACATTCAATGTTGTAAAATATTTTTCATTAATACAAATTATTATTATTTATATATTAGGGTTTTTTTTAAATATTTGTCAATAAAAATGGCTTTTTAAAAGCTTGGGATATTATTTAACAGAAATACGAGATGAAGTTAATTACGATATATATACATATTATATCGTTAGAGATAATTTGCATCATGTTTTTTTTAAGACTGAGGATCACCATTTAGTTAGGTCATGACAGAAAATGTTCGTAATATTGTTGTGGCTTTTGAATTTTAGTAAATAATAGACCTACTCAAATTAAGGGTTACTGTATCTAACTTTTCTCCAAAACTTAATTTATCAGAATCAGATTGGGGTAAACACTAATGAATGTTTCTCTAATTGAAAAATGTTTATTTCTGACAATTAACCTGTCAGTCCTGTCCCTCTTAAACAAAACAAATGAAATAACCACTTATTGTTACTGCCCACACCAATTTACCAAATAAATTCTTAATTTAAATTTACATTTACAAATGCAATTATCCATGATTTTATTCTTCGATAATTGTATCTGTAACTTAATAAATAAATGACATAATTTAATAATCAAAAAGTCATTTATAAAGTGCCAAAATATTAATTATATTTTTATAAGAATGATATTAAATAATGCAAAATATGATAATAATTAAAATTACTGTTATATAACAAGCTGTAGGCCATTTGGTACTAAATGATAGATTATAAATAAATAATTTTTTTATGTCCAGGTGGGTAATTTATAATTGTAAAATTTTGTTTTTAATTGGATGTGGTTTTATTTTAATTGTTATTATTATTTATTATAGTGTGAATTGAATGATTCTGCTAATTTAAATTTATGATTATGTTTAAATTATTTGAGAAGTGAAGTCGAAAAGGGGATCAACAAAACAAAAGTGTATGGTTTACAGCGTATATTTAACAATATTTCATATTAAAACTGCCGTTTGCCATTACAAGTCACTGGTACAGAAAAATATTGTGACTAAGTTCATGTGGTAAAATACGGTATGTATAAAATATATTAAATTCTTTAAAACAATATAATTTGGATCTTAATATGTCTTAAATATTGTATTTTGAGATTTATTTAATCGGTATTTCAAGATTAAATTCATTCTATTTGATTTTAATATTGTTTCAGTTCTTCAGAAAAAGAATTAGTTTTATTATTTTAGTTGTGGTGACATAAATGCAACTAGTTTTATAAATAACAAAAACAATTTGACTTTGACATAATAACTTTGAACATATATTATTTAGAGACCATTCTAGTTGTGGAATCAATTTATGTTTGAAATTCTATCATTGGAAATTTGTAATGCCATTTTCTTGCTTATTATAGCCCGTTAAATAGGAATCAAACTGAGATAAAATAATGATTAGAACTAAAATTATCAAAATAAATCAAAATTTAATATACTACATTGTCTAATGACTTAGTAGTTACCGAAATACATTAGTTGAAATACATTACCGGTATGTAATTCACTATTTATTTCATCATTAGCATTATCAAAACAAAATTGATAAAATTTTAATAAAAAATGGGAAAGAATTATTTATATCTAGGTATAACTGTTACACTTTTAGATATAAAAATAAAATAATGTATGTAGTACTTTATAAAATAACTGCAATACCATGATTTATGTGAAAATAATATAAATTGCATACATGTTTGGTTTAGGCCTACACTTAAAATAAACCAAAAAACCCAGTTAATTAAATGTTTGTTAACTTTAAATAATTAAGAATTATTTGCAAAAGTTAAAATCATGTAGGCTACTAAAATATACACTTCTTAAAATATATAACCATTCCTTAATAATTTTAAAGAATGCTGAAATATGAATTTGTCCAAATCTTTTATAAATAGATTAAAAATATCCAAGTCTGAAGAAATGTGAATTATTTTGAAATAAATTAAAATTAACTTGTTATTTAGTAAATTTTAAATTGTTTGGCCATTGTATTTGTGAATGGTATTTCATTTTATTTATTGTCTTAATTTTTAAGAATCTGCTTTTATTTAATATGGAAATATCTTTTATATTAATAAACAAAATCTGAGTTCTTAATGAAACAACAGTTTGTATTTTGATTTTCTTTCTACATTCAGAGTTATTTAGACTTTAAATTAACTATAATTTGACACAAGTTAGTATTGCTTCTGTATTAACTAAAAAATATATAAATCTTTCTACAACAGGAGAAATAAAATGGGAAATCACAGAAAAGTACACACCATCTTTTTATGCATATGGGTACAGTACTTTTAATAAATAAGGACTTGATACTCATTGTATATTGATGTGAACTAGGCCTACTTACAGGCTAAGAATGAATGTTTTTATGAGCAACTTATATTTAAATATGAACAGTTAAATAAGTACAGTGATAAAATTGATTGTATATACAGCGTAGATTACAAAGTAGAAAAATTTAAATAAAATTTAAATTTAACATTTTTCTCTTATTCTCTCAGTGCTAACGTCTTCTTTTCATATAGGTTAAAACTTCAATCAATTAACAAAATTGAACTGATTAGCTGATTGAATATTCTGAAGAGAAATGAAAAGATAGGAAAATCTCTCTCAACTAGTATTGAAAACCATGTTTTTCGTGATACTGGTGCTGTATATAGAATTAATGAGAATTAAGTGAATAAAAAAGAATGTTTAGGCATTAGTAAAGAAAAAATATATAACATATCATTATATTTTTAACGATGAAGTATTATTAGTTAAGTTATATATTCATAATAGGCTATCATTGTTTTGTATATGTTTTGCAAATGAATGAAGTCATAAACATTTTAAAATTACATTTCTTTAAACCTAAAAACATTGTGCAATATTAATGTTACAATTTGTTTGTTAAATGGGTTTGTAAAAGGAAAAATTATTACTTATCATAAAAAGTTGAATTTATTCCTACAGTGTTTTCATCCAAATTTGGATGTGTAAGTAAACACTATTAAATCTGTAAATTATAAATCAACTTAGTAACTTAGTGCTCTGTTTCAAACGATTCAACTAATAATTTATGTAACTAAATCAGAGAACTTAATGTATTAAGAGATGAAAATATGTAAAAGAAAGACAAATTAATGGATATGTAATGGGAAATGTAAATAGACCAGAAAATATGTATAGTAAGTAATGTAGTATGTTTTAAATTAGCAAATTCAAACAATTTTTAAATTAAGAGGCTTTGTTCATACCAGCATGTATTTATAAATAAAATTTAAATAAATTTTATTTCAGAAGAAATACAGTACTGTTAATCTTATAATTTCAATATCTTGATCAGAAGATTTTTGATGTTGGAAAATAAAGTGTAGGCTAATGTGTTTCAAAAGTGGGGAAACTCTAATTGGGTCCAAAAATATGAATGTTTTAACAAATAAAGAACAATTCCAATAACAAAATGAAAACTGTACATTTCTTTTTTAAACTATTGTAGACTCTTATTTGGCTCAATTAGTCATTGGTGATCTTTCAACTTCTTCCATAGATATTGTATACTTATAGCTTTAACTTTGAGAATGTAAATTTAATAATATTTAATTTTGTAGACTAAAAAGTATCATTTTAAGCCTTGAATCTGTTTTAGTATAATAATTATCTTTCTGTTAATTCTGATGATACTTTTATAATATTGCTTGGTTGATAAATTTGTTTTCATTTTCAAATTTATATTAGTTTATATAGGTATTCATAGACAAAGAAACTATATTACCAAACTAAAGTACTACTATGCATTTCAAAAGATGTGTTTATAATTAATAATACTGAACTGGAACACTATACATAATTATGGATATTCTGATTCTATATTTACGTACAACTGGTTAATTAGCATCACTCCTCTTTTTAGTTTCATTAAATTTAACCACAACTTGGTAATTGTATTAACTGAATCCATTAATTCAGAAAAAAACACTGTTATCTACACAACAAAAACCAACTTAGTTCATCCTTACGGAGTTTAATAGACAAATATTTTTTTAACGAAAACGAAGGACTACTACTGGTACATTAGATATGAAATAATAAAAATCAAAGTTCTACTGCTCAGTGTATCCTCTACCAGTACTTTAGCAATACTGTACTTATTAAAATAACCTTATAAGTATTAATATACAGGGTGTACAAAAAGTCTGGCACCGGTTTAATATTTCGTATATAAACAAAATTTGAAGCTAAATGTGATTGAGGAACCTACTTCATGTAAAAATACTATTTTATTAAGATTTTAAAAAAACTATCCACCATATTGGATCCGCCATTTTTAATGTAACTTAGATATTTTTAAATGGGAAGGTGGTCATGTGATACATCATTTCGATTTAGAATTTCAAGAGAAAGCCAACTGTGAAATTGGCACATCCTTATCTTAACTGATTAAAAATGGCGACCAAAAAATGAACAACATAGTGTTTTCCGATTTTGCCCCATTTTGCTGTACTATTTAAAAAAAATTCTTCTTCTTTTTATATTCAGAATTAAGAAAGCTTTCAAACGATATGCCCCACAACTGTATTTGGTTAAACCACTCGAAATCAATTTAAACAAAATCAAAATGGCTGTAACTCAAAATTTTTATATACCCCCAAATATCGTTGTGTGGCATATCGTTTGAAAGCTTATTTAATTCTAAATCCAAAAAGAATAATAATTAGTATTTTTAAAAAATAGTACAGCTAAATGGGGCAAAATCGGAAAACAGGATTTTATTGTTTTTTGGTCGCCATTTTTAATTGGTTAAAGATATGGATATGCAAATTTCACCGCTGGTTTTCTCTTGAAATTCTACATCGAAATGATGTATCTCATGATCACCTTCCCATTTAAAAAAATCAAAGTTACATTCAAAACGGCGGATCAAGATGGCGGATAATTTTTTTGAAATCTTAATAAAATAGTATTTTTACATAGAGTAGGTTCCTCAATCACGTCTACCTTCAAATTTTGTTTACATACGAAATATTAAACCGGTGCCAGACTTTTTCTACACCCTGTATATTATTTGGGACTTGAAATACTTGTTGTTGCCATTAGGCTACTTTATTGTTACATGCAGGAGGTAATTGCAGTGCTTGAAATAAATAACTTGTTTGCTATTCAGCTAGTTTTTGTTGATGTTTCATACCAGTAATTCTGAAACTGAACACTTATTGTATGAGCATATAAATAATATGGTTTAAATTGTTTATACAATTTAAAACAAAAACAAACTGTAGAAAAGTTATTGTAATATACTTCTTAGTCTACAAAACTAAACAAACAATAATTACTGATATAGATTATCATTATATATAGTGACATTTTAGAATATTTTTAATGAAAAAATGTAATTTAATTCTGTTTTGAATAACTTGATAAGTAATTAATTACCAAAGCACTTGAATCTATTATAAGTAGATAAACATTTTTATAGATTTTGAACCTAATTATTTAGATAAAATATGGTAGATAGCCTAATTAGATTAAATGAATAATATTTCTTATATTGTTACAAAGAACTGTTTTTCTTTTATGTGTGTATATTTCTATTTATAGATACCACTTATCCTTATTTGTTGTCTTAGTATTATTTGATTATTTAAAAATATTGTGAAATATAAAAATTATTCAAATATTTTGACTTGAAACAGATTATAGTCTAAAATTAAGTGAAAAATTGTGTCTGTTACGAAATTGCATGATAAAAATGCTCATATTTGAAAGAATCACTATTTAAAGTAAAATTTAGTAGTTACATAATTACATTACATAAAATTAAGGTCAATTTTGATATTAAAATGATGAGGAAAGTTGGAAATGTTTTTTACATGCCTTAATACATTTCTATACATATGATTTAGTGACTTAACAGACTTCAAATCGATCATTGTTTTTTCCTACTAAGCTGAATCATGTCCAGAGGCACAGTTGGGACATTATATTTTAGCAATGATCCTTTCTCTGAGATTCAAAAGGCACAGATTTTCTCACCATGAAATTCTAGGCATAAAGGTTAAACCCCTGTTAAGGATCATTGCTGCCATCACAAATCAGACTACGTACATGTTCAAGAAAATAAATCAATTATTGATTTCATGACTGTCGAACTATTGCGGGGAATATATGTAAAATTATTAAGCTTTCTAAAAACATTCCTAAGAAATTTTCCTTCGGTTTAAGACCAAAATCTCTCATTGGGCTGAATGTATAAAAGGATTTGCTTTTACTTGCAGAATATGAAGCATATTCTCCAAGCGATATGTTTAAAAAATGTAGGAAAACCTTTTATTTGTCATGTATAAGCAAACCTTTTCTAGTTGATCTTACTCTGATTATAAACAAATGGGAATGCAAAAACTGCACATTTTACAGTACTTTAATTAAAAGCATATTATTAAAAAATACTATCTGTTTCTACTCAGTACCAAACTTATTGTTGAATTGAAAGATTGTTTTTCTTGACTCAGTTTAATGGGATTGATGTGCACGTGCAAGATGTTAAATATATCAAGTCCCACTTACCTACAGTCTATCACGATATTAAACTAAATTGTTTTGAAAAAGAAATATGCAGAGGGTTTTGTAAATGTCTTACATCAGTTACACATTTGTGTGTCACAAATTTTCTTTTGTTACACAAACTGTTAAACAGCTTTGGAACTTGTATTATCAGGTTGGCCATTACATGAAAGGCTTGGACTTTGCAAATCTTGAATGAGGTATTTTTCTACAACAGCAAACTGCATGACCCATTTAATTCTTCTACTTGTAGAATTGTAGTCACATTGCATAGCTGTCAATAATTTTTTCTCCCACTAAAACATTTTTATTTTATATCTTGTTTTTTTTAGGACAGTTTGTCTTCAACCACTATTTCATGTTGTTTATTTTCTTCAATAAGCCTCTTTCATATAGTGTTTTGCCTGCCTAACATCGCTTCGTACTTTGTGGTGTCCCCAATCACCTAGTTTGATATGAACTGTAATTCATTAAATGCATAATTTCTTTTACTTTCACCTCACTTTTACTTGATGAAGACATTATATAATAATTCAATTAAATGTAACTAGCTGACCCGTGCGAAGCATTTGAATTCTAACTTACTTAAATCCCACTTAATTCAAGTACACATCACTGGTACTCTCCAGCTGGGTATTGTTATCATCAGTGTTGCCAACGCCAGGAAAATATCCCTACAACTTACTTGATCTTACATCACTGCTACTTTCGGATTCATTATTTCTTTTTTTTGTATTTTTTCGTATAATAGTATTTTGTATATTTTTCCGGTGTAGCGGTTAAGGAAAGCTTTAAAATGATGCCTCATTCATGTAATTTGATGATGTATTAAGGAAGTTAAATGGTGTACCGACAAAAAATGGCCTTGAGAAATAATATATGTGATATAAAAATTAACATTACAACACAGAATGAACAACAGAATGTTGATTGCGTAGGGTACATAAAATTGCGGAAGGGACATTAGCTGATTTTCATGCCCGAACATAAATAGTTGTTATGATTCCAGCTGACACTATTTACTCATATTAAAGGATTTCCTTGCAAAACATGTTCCAGAACTTTGCTACACCTTTTCACATAAACAGTACAAGATGTTCCTGAACGTCAATACTATTTAAACGCAAAAACCTCTTCTCATCAAAGGGTAAAAGTAATGATTTCTTTTTTTAGTATAGGACATTATTTCTACGATTCTGTGTTGTAATAAATAAATATTGAGCTTGACTTGTGAGAAGATATACTTGATAGAATAAACTTAGAACAAAAAATCTCAATAATAATACGTTTATTAACTCAAACGCGTTTCAATAACTTTGAGTTATAGTTTGACTATTGCAGCTCGTGCATCACTGAAGATGGCGACTTTGTCGTTGAAACGCGTTTGAGTTAATAAACGTATTAGTTGTGAGATTTTGTGTTCTAAGTTTATGCTATCAAAAAATTCTGTATATGGTTAAAGAATTATTTTAGGAAATTAAAGTTCTTAAATAAGATTAACAATGACAAAATACTCTAGTTGTTAAAACTAGATGTTTATTTAAATTTTGAATAATGATGTGACAAAATGTTCAAATTACCTGTTTCTGTAATGTGCATCTATAATTATAATTTTTTAAATAAAAATATAGTTAACACTTTTTTTTAATATGTGACTCTTATGCTGGTAGGTCTATTTGTAAATAGGGGTTTGTGAATAAACAACGTTTTTTCTAATTTATTTCTATTTTACATAAAAATAGATTTCTGTTCTATTAAATTTCTTGTGAAAATGCAAATAACAGTATCTTTGTAGAAGAATTTACCAGCTCTTATAATACTATTCTATGGATTCTTCTAAAAATTTTCCCATATTATTTTGTCGCAAAATATTTGATAGTATCAAAATTTAAATGTTCTTCTTTAAAAAAGGAGATATTTTATCGTCAAACAGTTTTTCCTTTAAGTAAGTCCACCAACTTTTGATGTATACATTAAAATATTTTAATGATTAAAAATTTTTAAAATAATATATACCTGTTTTTAAAAGATGGCATTCAGTGATTTGCTCTGTAATTTATTTAAAATAATGCTTTTATAGACAATTGAACATGTTCTGAGTGATTTTTGATTTCTAATTACAAAATATTATAAATTTTGTTAGTGATTTACACATGCTACTGTAACTTGCAATGTAGACATTATATATAAGTACTGTACTGCCTTTAATTTTTTTGGTGTTTGTCAGAAAGCTGTTAGGAATTCAAACATCAATAATTGTGTAATGATGAAACATTTTTTCTGTGACCATTAAGAAATAAAGTGGAATCCATACATTTACCAGGTTGTGTAGGATATTTGTTTTGTCAACCTTAGTTTTATTGTGCCCCCCCCTTTGTTGTTGTCCTTAGCTGGTTAATCTCCTGTACATTTTTTGAGATTCATGATTTTCCCATCAAGTTTGTGTCATCTTCAATCCTGGTTGATATGAGCTAAAGAAATTGGAAAAGTAAGTTTAGATCTTTATTGGAAATAGGAAACAAAAATAACTTTACAATTACAGTGGAATTTTGTTTGGACTCACCTAGTAGTGTTTCCTTAAAATTATTTATTTTTTGTATAGCGTTAAAGCGACAAACTTTAGTGGCTTCAACAATGTAAAGATAAAAAATAGGGTGTAAACTAAAAAATCAGTTTGGTTTTAATGCAGCTGTAAAGGGGAATAGGCCTATTTACAGTTTGTAGTTGCACATTGTACCACTGAATTTTACTAGACCAATATTAGAAAAAATTCTGCAATTATTTATAGTATGAGATTAAAAACAAGGGTGAATATAATATGAATCCGTATAAAGAATTTGAATTCCAATTTCATTTCAACAATATTATCATTTCTGTATGTTTGTTGGAGGACTCAAAATTATTAAATTGAAACGACTGATGAAAACTGAAAAATTTTACATTATTTTGGACAAAAACTAAAATTGTTGCAGTCCAGTACAACTGAATTGTAAAGTGGAGGTATTTATTAATTCTATCATATTATTGAGTTGTGTACCTTTTTAAATGATATTTTTTAGCTAAACATATGTATATTTATTTGATTTTTTAATATTATTATTATGTTTTCCTAGATATATGGACTAATAAAATGTTTGTTTCTTTGACAACATTGTAAGTAAATGCTATTGCATAGTTGTTTTCATCACAAAATTAGGTAACTATTTAGTTTTAGTTAAATGAACAATTAGATATATTCTCTATACACTATATCCCATTTTCATAAATTTAATTTCAACCTAATAACTATTCAGGGAGCAGGTATAACAATTTAAACTGTGATTAAAAAGAATAAGAATTATTAGTACCTAAACAAAATGGAATGTGAGAGCAGTAGTGTATTCTAAAATCATGTTAAGAAAAACAAAATAGTAGAACATATATTTATTTTAAACTATCAATTTTTAGAAAACACTAAGTTTACTAGTTCTTGTTATAGGAGGCTTTATACAGTGTGATTTGCTCGCCTTCCAGGTTATATTAGTGCAGTATGATTGTTTAGATATTTATTTCTACAACATTACCTAATTAATTCTGTTGTAAAGGAAAATAACAAGTACTTTATATGAGGCATTATTTAACACTAAAATATTAAATTTCAACATAACTGGTGCAGAATATTTAAGTAAATTGTTTTGTACGTCGTGATATTGTATTCTATTAAAGAAGGAATTTGATAAAGAAAATAGGACTAATATATTATTAAACTGTGTGTATAACGCTATAATAGGAATATTGGGATCATGTAGTCTCCTGGTTCTGAAGTGTATACATCCTCCTTTACTGAGATATCTCATTGAATTTTATTTACATTGTTTGTTATAATGTAGTATTAAAATTAAAATTCTCAAATTGAAATTGATAAAATAAAATTTGCATTTTTACAAAGTATGAATTCATTTCATTTATAGAAGTCATAATGGTTACCAAATCTAGCCTATAGTTGATATAATCTAGAAATATACACAAAGTCTTTCAATATCACTGATTCAGTAGTTTTTAAGACATAGAAATGTACGTAATGTCTATCTAGATTGACTTATTTTCTTCGTTTTCTTTACTGTACCTTCTCTGTATAGATTTAAAAAAATATATTGTTATTTCTGAATTTTTAATATTCAAATATTATATGAATTTACTTAGTTATAATAAATAATATATAAACAAGTTCAGCTAAGTATTTTTCTGTATTTGTCCTTGTTAATTTCCATTCCTAGTAAAATAAGATTAGCTAATTTAGACAAACAATAAGATCAGTTTGAATTTATAGAGCATGGGAGCCAAGAACGGACTGAAGCTGACAGTTGAATTAATTAATTGTCTAATCAACTTTTTCTTTCTACTTACCTCGATGTTTCTTCCTACTCAGATTTGGAAGTAAATTTACTCTTATGCTATGAAGGAATAATAGTTTTTATAAAACATTTCCTTTCCCACTAAACATAATTTTAATCTAAATATTTATTTAAAATAAGCTAACTAATTTAAATAAATGTTATGGTTTGTTTTTTTCTTTTTTAATTATAGTGTTAAAGCATATTTTAAAATTATAAATCAAACCGATCAACTACAGCAATTTTGTGTTTTACTTGTAAATAAATGAATATGTGTAGGCCTACACTGAAAATAAACATTCAGTGTTTTCCACTGCCACTTATCCTTTAATAAAAAATGTTTAGTATGAAATCAGTTTAAATCTACTCTTTGTTTGCCCTGAATTAACTAAAACCAGTTAGGACTCCCAAGAGGAAAACTAGTTCACACAATTGTATTTATCACAACTCTAGGAAGTATAAATTTGAAAGAAATTAGAAGGCAATAAGTTACTACTGTACCTTAAATAATAAAAACTTTAACCATAGCAAACTTGAATTATTTTTGGGTTTCTTACTTTTTACATAACTGTATACATATCCAGTGTCATTCACACTCATTCATAGACTGTAGTTTTTACCCTTCATTATGTGTTTCCCAAAACAGGTTTCCACAGTCTACCAGAATATGTTTCAGTGATTCTTGTTGGGTTTTTGTCTGTCTATGAGACATATTTATGTTAGAATATTGTTTGTGATTCTCAATATTGTTTACTATGTTGTTTGCTCATTGTTGCTCACGAAACAAACTATTAATAAAATTTTATTGACGTTAAAATAAATAATTTTAGAAAGAGACTTAAATTGTATTTACCTTTGTTAAAACATATAAATGCTATGATTGAATAAACAAAAACAACTGTACTTATGATAAATTATTTATTGCATTTACAAAGTGTTTTATTCATTTTCATTCAACATTTTCATACACATTACAACCATTTACTAGTCAGTTACAACAAACTATATTCAATCAGGTTAACCAATTACCTAAAGTTATACTAGATGTACTCCCATAGTTCCAACAATTCAGTGCATCAACAAGTAAAAGGACACAAATTGAGTGGACACTTTCAAAAGAAGAGATGAGGGTTAGTAGAACATTTACAGATACACATTTGATTAATAAAATGAAATAAAGCATAAGTTTATACACAGTGTCTATATGGAGGATGGATCACGAAGAGTCACTGTAATATCTTAAATGAAAGGCTATGGTGAGTAGCCTCATTCTAAAGATTTATTTACCCTGAGAAGAATTCAACAATCAGAAAAAACAGTTTGTTTTTGACAGCTGATTAAAGTTTTAAAATGGAATTGAACTTTGCCATAAATTTACATTATACCGTTTCAAATAGTGTAATCTGTCAAAACAAAGTGGGTTATAAATCACCATTTGAAAAACGTTAGATAATTCAAATTTACTAAGACAATTGTATTCTTATCTGTAGGTCCTCCCTGTTGTTAAAATCTCTTGACAATTTTTGGAATGAAATTTTGTTCATGGAATTTCCTTTGCTTGGTTGTTTGTACTACAGCCTTTAAACTAGTATTTTTGAACTTGTAATATTTTCTTAAACTGTTTAATAAGCATATATTGCTTGTGCTTGAGCCGTTCCTTGAAATATGCACTATATCTTTTAGTGAGTTTGAGCGAGTTACCTTGTTAATGATGTGCAGATTTGATGATTGTGTTAAGTCACATTTCAAGAAAAGAATTTCATATCAAAGTCAATGATAATCAGTATCATTCAGTGTTTTGAATTATCCAGAACTGTACGAGATTGACAAAGTTGTGAAAGGCCAAAATCTGCTACAGATGAAGATTGCTCTTTACATTCATTCTTTATTGAAAACCAACATGGATCTTTTGGAAAAGTGGTGCCACAACATTATTGCCCTACTCATCTGTATAACATATCTTGAACAATAACAATTCAAACCTTAAAAAATACATTTTGTTCAAGATTTAAATGACGATGACCTTGATAGAAGAATTGAGTTCTGTGAACAAATCATGGCAAAACAACAAGAATACAGGAGTTTTGAGGAAAAAATTTGTTATGTTAAATAGAAAAGTGAACTGTTGTTTATGGGACAGGGATAGAGACATATCAAGCTATTATACAAAGTCAGATTCATCTAGGAATTCAAATTGCTGTTTGTGCAAACTTCAGGGACATTTGGTTCCAACAATATGGGATTCACACTTACTAGGGTCTTGAAATTCGACAGAATTTGGACGAAGTGTTCCTGCAAAGACGATCAGAAAGGATGCCATAGAATGGCCAGCATGGTCAACTGATTTGTCCGGATTTAATACATTTTTTGGGGGCATCTAAAAGCTAATTAAAAAAAAAACAAACATAGCAGATTTATGGCATAGGACAATACAAGATCTGCAGCTTCCACAAACCTCTTTCACAAACGCGGTTTCAGTCTTTTAAAACTGCTTCGCTTAATGTGAGACTGTAGAGGGTCAACATTTGGAATGTACTTTAAGATAAATTATGTGTAATTTGCATTATTATTTTTTACTTTTATAAAAATGACTTCATTCCAAATGTTGAATGGCTGAAATTATTGATACAGAAATCCTTTTAGGTCAGGATTGGTGCATTCTTTTTGGGGTAAATAGAAATTTTAAATGAGATATACTTTCAATTATGATTTTTGAGCGACTCCTTGTGGTCAGCCCACCCATTATGACAAATGTTAACCAATCATGCCAAAATCTGGGAATTTTAACACCAATATTGATCTCTGAAATTTTAAATGTTTACGTTACCTACTTTTATTTATTTAAAAATTATTTAGGGTCCATGACTTTTTCATCATTTTGTACTTGTTTTATCCTTCATTCCTGACCTGTTTAAATTACACAAATTTTGTAATTTAAATTTTACTGATCCATAAGTAAATATAATTCTGTACTTGACCAAGTTTAACATAACTTGTTTTGGTGAATGTTTTGATAGTTAGGTTTATTTGTATTAATACATTACAGTTTTGGTGTGTCAAAAGTGTAGTTTTAAACTTATGACTATTTCACATTCATGAACATTCAAGAATAATTTTAAACATTTGAATTTAATTTTAATACTAAGTAAATACAATATAACGGACAAAATTTAATATTTACCTAACTCAGACAAAAAAATGGATAAAATTTTGTATTCAATTATTTATTTTATACCCTCTGTTTAGTACCTCACAACTTGATGATAGTAAACAATCCGACTAATCTCAGGACTTAAGCTTGAGTTAATGTTTGTATTTTGACCTTAACTAAATCATATTTTCAAAGACAGCATTTGATTTTATCTTTTATAACATTATATATATATAAATTTAAAAATTCAAACATTTATTTTTAAACATCTATAGCTTTTAAGGATTTGGTTTAGTAAACATTTCTTAAATGGTGTAAAAATATACAAGACAAACTACATACAAATGTAACACTCTATTCAATATAATACTGGCCTGTTTTTATGAAAGGCATCATTATAAGACCTTTTATTGTTTTAATCAATTTCAGAAACTAAACTCTTTAGATAATAAATTAAGGTTTTAAATAATTAACTCCAAAAATTTATGACTAAGCTGTCAAGCTTAAAATGGTTTAGGTTAGACAAAATAATGAAATTTAACTATTGGAATGATAACAATAGATTTTAAATAAAATTATATGTATGTCATATCCAACAATGTCTGACATATCTTTATTTTAAAAGGAATGGAATTTTATTTATTTTTTCTTAATTCCACAACCACACACTATTTAGTGTGTAAAATAATTTTACATTTTAAAATAATTTTGCAACGTCTTGTTTATATTCTGTTTGTGTAAAGTGGTAGTACTAGGCACTCTAACATTTAAAACTTTCCTAGGCAGATGTTTAAAACTGAAAGTTCAGTAAAGGCCCAAAAATAATTGATAAACAAAGAATTACATAAAAGTAAGTCCACATATTTGACTACAGGGGTTATAGTCAGAAGAATGGTTAGTTCAGATGGTATTTAAATCTCGGTAGAGTTTTTTTGTAGTTATAGGTAGTTTCTAAAAGGTACTGTGAATACAAGTTTACAAGTTTTCTTCTTTCAAATTATTTTTAATCAATTGATAACGATAAGAAGTAATATTATCATTTTACTACACAGATGCTTAATAAATATTCGATTTTGCTTTAGAACACAGTATAAGGAATTGTTTTTATATTATGGTAACTTGCTTAAAACATTATTACGATGCATGATACAAAAACGGAATACTTAACATAATTAATTGTACTTACACACATGCTGACCATGTTATACTTTAAACACTAACATGTTATATTTTACTACAAAAGGGTCTTTGGTGATGTTTGAACAGCTATAATATATGTATTTTTTTGTCTAAAACTAAAACTATTAACCATCTGTTTCCATCCCTCCATACATTCTCATAAACATGAAACATTGTCACATCATATGGTATTTATTTATAAGTTCATTCTCATTTTTAATTACTTATTTGTATAACATGCACAAATTACTATTGTGTAAAATAAAAATATAATACACTGACAAATACTTACAAAGTATGTTATACTAGAACAAACATTTTAAAAATAGATTTTTGTGATATCAGGCAAATAAATGTATTTCTTAATAGGTGTCCCAAAAAATACAATTATAAATAGTTAGGTGGAGAACAGTTAAGATATTTTTTTTTAGAGTTTGTTTTCTATCAAACAGTAAAGTATTTTATTTTTATTGTTAAAATAATATTTTATTTGATGGTCATTAGATGGTTTATGGACACAGTAACCAATTTAAATGACAATTAAACATATCTAAACGTAGATCAAGAAAATCTATATTACTGTTAATTTAACCTTGTTCAAATTTTGTGTTTTACTTGAAAATAAATGAATACTTGTAAACTGAAAATGAAAATTAAGAACTTGACAGCAACTGAAGAAAAACTCATACCAGTCATAAAGCAATTAACACAAATTAAATGAAATGGCTGGAGTTTTGTACATAAAAAAATACTGAAATAAATTTCCTATACTTGAAATATAGAAACACATATAAAAATCATAAACTATGTTTAATAATATATTTATGAACATTGCATATGAACATTTATCCATCACTTAATGAAAACAATCTAAATTGTAATGGAAAAGATGTTCTGTCTTAAAACAATCATAATTAATAAAATTATTTATTTCAAATTTTCTTCCAAGTTCTTACTTTTAATATTCATATACCGGTACATATTTTTGTGGCTGCTCTTTCATAAGTTGAAGTCAACATTTTAAATAATATATTGGTAAATGAGATATGATTTAAAGATTTTTCAAACTTAATATTAATCATAATATTGCTAAGATTTAGCTAAAACCAAAAAAGTGTAAGCAAACATTCCGTACCGCTAGTCATTAAAAGTTAAAAGTAATGACAGCTAAAAAAATATTAATGTGCACCACATAAACAAAACAGAAAACACAATTTTCGTAACTTCACAACTTTTTTCTTTTTGTACAAAATCTTATTTAAAGAATAAAACTGATTATTAAAAAAAAATTATTCAAACACAATTGACAACTCATTCATTACATTACAAAATAGTTCATGTGTAGAAAGTTTAATAGCGGCAAAATATTTTTGTACAGGTTTTGCAACTACAATGTGATAGAGCTAGTAAGACATTTGCAACATTTCCTCGCTATCAAATAAAGTTTAAAACATACATTTATAATTCTTAGTGTTGCTTAATATAAAAAGCTCAAACTCAAATTGTTTAGTATGAAAGCCAATACACTTAGGTACTTACAAAAATTGCAGTTTATTTACACACAGTAGTTTCAATCAGCTTTAAAGTTTTGAAGTAAATTACAATCACAACATTTTGTAAACGGCTTTACACGTTCATAAAAAGTCTTTTTTTGTTTTTATTAGTCCAGCTTAACATAAAATATTGGTCCTTTGGATTGTCATTGCTATTTTGTAAATTAAACTATATACTCGGTACTTCTTGTCAGGTACCAAACTTCCATTGGTTCAGATTTTCCTTTCATTGTAACTGGACCACGGTATTCAAAATGGAACTGAGGGTCAATGTTGTCTCGTCTCATCAGATATCTAAAGCAAAAAAAAACAAAGCTGACTCATAATAAAAGTGTTAAAAGATGCAGACACATTAGGAATAATTATAATGGGAAAAATCCTTTTTTAAGGATAAATTGTTATGATATATTACCTTCTTAATTTTGTTATAAATTGTTGTAACTTACAAGCCTTTGGTTAACCCCTTATTTTTTTTATAAAGTTTCAAGTCTCTAATTCATCAGGAAGTTATTTTAAAATCAATTGCAAAATTTGTATTGAACAGACATATATAAGAAACCAAAATAATAAAAACTTGGTAAGAAGTGCCTTAATATTACGTTGCATTGTTTACAACAATTTTATTTTGGTTTTTGTCGGTTTAATATGTCGTAGCCGATGTAGTTCATCATTTCATCACTAGATATTGCTGGCATCTTATTTTACTTTATTATATTATGCTGTGAAGCAATAAAATCAGAAAGGAAACAAGATAACCAGAGTACAGATAGTACTGTTGGGTTGTGTTCTGTTTCAAAATCTTTCATATGAAGAAAAATTACTAGACTTAATACTTTTTAGTAATATTTGAACATTTTTTATAATTAATTGATCTTTGTTGTTTTGTGGATTTTTTAAGTACTATGAATCTTTAGAACAAATTTTTAGTCTTTTGTTATTGTTTCACTAGTTTTTGTTTTGTAATTTTGTTTCAATAGGCTACTGTGATAACCAGAATAAATATTTTAAAAAATATATAAATAAAATGTAAGTATAGGTAATTTACTATAAATAATACTCAATATTTATATTTGTATTAATTAACATTGCATGTTTTATATCCATTAAAAAATTCCCCTACATAATTGGCAGGGCCACTTTTACGCTTGGCACATGCATAGGACACAAAAGATTTGAGGGCACAATTTGTGTGCAGATTGTTTTTTAATTCATTTATTTCTGGTTCAATGTATAAACATTTTTTCACAGAAGTTTTCACAAACGGAAGACAATTCATTAAAATTACAGCAAACGCATCACCTCCTGTTAGCCAAGGCCTAGCGAGTTATGTACCTATGTGTTGTTTTTGTATAAGTCTGCTCAGAGTGAAAGACTGGGCAGGACTGTGTGGACAGTGTAGTGCGAAGTGCGCCTGACTGATGATGATCACCACCCATCGGTACTGTTTGAGGGCACCGAACGAGACAAGACACTATTACAAACCTCCGATGACATGAAGTGGCTCTGGTAGGGGGGGGGGGGGGAATAGTTTGAAGTGAATAGGGCACAGCCCTGATAATTGGGAATTTTTCGGTCTAAAAGCTTAAGTAAATAGAACCATTATGGGTTAACTTAATTTTATTGTCAGAACAGTACACGAACTAAAATGATTTTGTTTTTTTAGTCCTGTTACAACAAACTAACACAATATATTTCAAAGTTTTAATTTTAATTTTTGCGTAAAAATACAAAATAGCAATTTGTTTGAATGGAAATTAAAAGTAATAAACTTTGGAGAATCAGCTCTGATAGCATTATAAGCAGAATGTCTATGATGAAAGGAATACATTTAAAGTATGAAAAGTAGTTTAAAAGTATCATTTACTGTACTTCAAAGTTCTTTTATTTTTTTTTTCAGGTAGCTCATTTTGGTCACTGCTTGCCGTAAGGGTTCAACAAATTTTTCAGAAAAAGTTTTAGATAGTATTCAGATTTAAATTAAAATAACCAAACAGATTTAGTTTTGTGCCTACTAAGTGAGTTATAAAATTTGTATCTTCAACCCCTATTTATTCCACCCCTTGCGCAAAGGGTTGTGGCTATCAAAACCAGTTTCAGTCGAAAGGTTTTGATAATATTTAGAACATTACAGCAATTTTAAACTGGCTCAATATTGTGTCAACTAAATGAGTAGTGAATGTTTTGTTTTGTGACCTCAATTTGCTCATCGTTGAAGTAAGGGTTGGTCGGTTGTATCATCAAAAGTTGTTTCGTACAAAGTGTTACACAATATTTTGATGGTTCAAAATAATTTTAAATGGATTTGATACTGTGTTACAAAGGTAATTATAAATTTTTCTCCTTAACCCATATTTTTTTTTTATAAAAAATGTCACAACTTGAGCAAATGGTTGATCTTTTTAAAAATCATTCATAAATGATGTTTGGCAGGGGTACCCATCCCCCCCAAGCCTCATGGCACCATCCCCCCCCAAATGTAGATACCCCCTCCCCTTATAAACAATAAACCTTAACCTTAGTAGCTCTTGTGTTGTGACAATGAATGACCTGAACCTAGCACATTATACACATCTACAATACTAATCCAATCAGTAATCAGAGATTTTGTAGTGTTTAAATAAAAAATATATAATGGTGTAAGAAATAGTTTATTGTAACAACGAATTAAACTACAGTACAGGGTGTTATTAACAATGAAATTGATAAAATATAACTGTTACAACGGGCAAAACCCGTGTAAATCCGGAAATTTTGAAATTTTATTGAAATATGTAAAGTGCAAGATTTCTGGGCGACCATGTGGATGAACCCAATGTAGCGCGGCCTTGAACAAGTCCCGGCGAGGTGGTTGTTATCGTACAGATGGAACTATTGAACCCGAGCTTGTTCGGGATTGTAAAATTAACTTAGAATAAAATCAAAGATTTTTAGGGAACACCTGGATCCAGGACTATTACGTATTTGGGTTCTATGGCGGGAACACATTACGCTAATCACGGGTGTGTTGTACGTATGAGACTCAGGTCGTAATACTAAACGGTGATGACGTAACAATCAAGTAAAGTCTAGGGAAAATTTCAAATTTCCTCAAAAGCCTGGAAGGGAGGTATTTTTGTAATGAGCAAAATAAGGCCTATAAAAAAGGTGGTATGACAAGAAGTCATAATTTCAATATTTAGCGAATCAGGGTAGAAACACTGACGCTAAAGTCAATTAAAGTTAAAGTTTAATAAAGTTTAATGAGTACATGGTATTAAGAAGAATTAGTTGCTTAGGAAAAGCAAAAGAAAATTCAAATAAAATAATTATTATGAATGGTAGGAGTTTTCACACCTGGCGGTTAAGTCAGTAGGGAAAATTGTATTTTTTAAACTATTAATCTAAAGTAATAAAGAAGGGAGGTAAATTGATTATTGTAAAAACCAGTATTTTAAATAAATTAACGGAATTTAACGTAAATGTAAAACTTGGAAAATCGTATACTTTTAAATGGCAAAAACTTCGTTAAAAAACCTATTATAGAAATCAGACTTCGGCTATTGTCACAACAACAATAGACCTTCAGGAAAATGAAAATGAAAATTTAAAATAATGAAAATGGAAAATTTTTAAAAGAAAATGCATTGGGAAAACGCTAGGGAAGGCCTAGGAAGAGAATGGAGCGTCCTACAACTTTCATTCAAGTCTCTAAAAAACAGGAAAAAATCACAGTTTAAGAAAAGCTATTTCGCGGGAAAATCCCATAAAACCGCGAGGAGTTAGAAAGGAAAGTTGAAAATTCGCGAAGTTGAATAGGAGAGGAAGGGTTAAGAACCACGTAAAGCGCTGAGCCAATCAGAGCGGAGAGGAGCTTTGGCGGCCGGAACAAGGATGTGGCATTCAAATAATTTAAGAAGTTTAAGCCTTAAAACTACGATAAACAAGATAAAAATAAAGGAATTAAATGTATTGCTAAACAAAGGATGATTTTACACACAGGAAGGTGTAAGAAAATCACTTTAATGTGAAAAAATGAATTTTCGCGGAAAAATCGCGAAAGTGGAGATGGAAGGAGGCTTTATAAACCCTGGACGGGAATTTCAAAAGGATGATTGGGTGAACGACAGTACACGGAGTGGATGTCACTCTGTTTAAGAATTTTGGGTGAACGACAGTACACGGAGTGTATGTCTCTCTGTTTATGGATTTTTAAGAGTTAGTACGGAGTTTGCTATTGTACGGGTGAAGTGATCAGCGGTTTGACAAGGCGATACAGGAAGACTACAGGAATATAAGCAGGAATACAATATACTGCTAAGGCTATATTATCAATGAAGTAGCTAAGAAACTTCAGGGACCTGGACTTCTGGAACGTTTTGGCGGACAACTGGACATGAGTATCTAACGTGGAAGAGTTAGCAGGACGATCCCCGGACACATAAAGGACTACTACAAACCACAGGCAACTATAACTCAACGGAAGAACATCTGACGCAGCTTCACGACAACAATAGAACAGCACGCTGTCATCATTGTACATCGCCAAAAGCGCAGAGAGCAACTTTACCCTACAGGTTCTTCTGCTGCTATAAACAACAATCAGCCCCGTGTTAGACGGCCATCTTAAACAACAAATTTGAGGTCTGTGTCAGCGAATTTACGTTTATTCCCCACAATTTGCCTGATTAAATTCAAATTTAATTTATTATAGATACTGGGTTAGTAGGATTGGAAATTGTTTTTCTTAGTGTGAAATGTTTTTATAATATCTAAAGTCGTATAGCATAAAAATCATTAAAGTAAATTCATAATTTAAATAAATTAAAAATAAGTAATTAATAAAAAGCTTGGAACAAAGCATATTAATTAAAAGCATAATTAAAAGTAATATTAAAATTTGTTCTACCTTATTAGATTAAGCAAGAGTTAAAGAAAATTGCTTTTGTTGCAAATTGTATAAATTGGAAAAGAGATATCCAAAAGTATTATTTTTGAGTTGTGTTTTTTAAGATTAATAAATGGATGATTATTATTTTACAGTATAAAAAAGTTTCTAACGTTCACTTACCTATTGTTGAATATTCCATTGTTATATTTCCTAGTGTTAGAAATATTATCAAGGTGTTACGTTATATAATTATCCAAGGCACAAATAAAATTATTTACAAGGTCAGTTCCACTGTATTCACTTCCTCGAGGAATACAGATAGTAAATTCTATTTTTGCTTGTGCTCAAAGCTGAGTTTTATTAAGATTACTGGAAGTGTAATTTGTAGTTTTTTAGTCAAAATATTCAGAGTAATATTAGACAAACAGTTAAATCACCCAGGCCCTTTAAAGAAAAAGGATAGCCTGTACTTCCAGTGGGTGATTTTAACTTATCCTACACAGTACACGTTCGCTGAGGTGTGTCGTATAGGTCGAAAAAGACTGACACCCTACAGGGCGATACAAAAGTGTACAGTTGTAAGATTATCGTTGCAAAGTGAGCTAGATTTCAAAAAACAGAGTCACCTCACCGGCGATATATCTTAAGCGTTGTAGAGATTGGCGTACCCGCAGAAGGGCCGTTGATACTTTGCAAAAGCGTAAGCGTGTACCGTTGTAGA
This sequence comes from Philaenus spumarius, assembly GCA_018207615.1. Taxonomy (NCBI): domain Eukaryota; kingdom Metazoa; phylum Arthropoda; class Insecta; order Hemiptera; family Aphrophoridae; genus Philaenus; species Philaenus spumarius. The sequence goes on along the minus strand of JAGFPH010003541.1, from coordinate 39,963 downwards.
GATTGGCTCCCGAACGTGGGGCAGAACAGCGTATACGTGTACCGTTGTAGAGATAGGCGCCCAGACCGTGGAACCGATTGTTTGAAAATTGGTACCCATTTTAGGTTGACTCGATTTAACTTACTGTTGAAAACTTAACTGTAGTTAAATTAAGTCAAGGACTGACGTAAAATTTTATTTGTGCTTAACTGGTGTATGTTAGATATAATAATATTGTTTAAATCTAAGACATACTTCTGCTATAATCAACGACTTAAAACATTTCCCGGGTTTGATCGTATTCGTATTATAGAGGGGGAGAGGAAATAAATTAAAATTAAAATCAATTTGTCGTGGTTCATTCGAAGAATAGGGTTTTATAGGGGTTATTATATAACAAACAAATTAAAAATAAACAAAGGGTATATTGAGAGTTTTTTTTCGACACGACAAATCAATAATAAAGCATAAAAAATGGCGAATAAAGAATTTAAGGATTTCTTCGAACAGTATGTGAAAGACAGGGAAGAAGAAAAGGAGCTGCGTGAGAAGAAAGAAAGGGAGGCGCTGGAAGGGAAAGAAGAAAGAAGAAGGCTCAAGGAGGCTAGATTAAGCGAAGAAAAAAAAGTGGAAAGGAAACTAAGGGAAAATGAGCAGAAAGAACTGTATAACTTAATTTCTGGGAAGCTGGGAGAGATGGAGAAGAGCCTGGAGGAAGAGTCCGAACGGTGCAAAGGCCAACACCAGAAGACGGAGGAGAAAGTCGGAGTCGTTGAAGAAAAAATTCAGGACTTAATAGAAACGGCGAGTATCAACAAAATAGCAACCGAGAAAAGCTTGAAAACTGTAGAGAGTCGGGTAACTCGGGTTGAGAAAAAATTAGGCGAGATAGGCAGCTATTCAGCGCAGTCGCGAAATAT
>JAGFPH010003541.1:5501-30051 GCA_018207615.1 Philaenus spumarius | reverse complement strand
TTGGCTCCCGAACGTGGGGCAGAACAGCGTATACGTGTACCGTTGTAGAGATAGGCGCCCAGACCGTGGAACCGATTGTTTGAAAATTGGTACCCATTTTAGGTTGACTCGATTTAACTTACTGTTGAAAACTTAACTGTAGTTAAATTAAGTCAAGGACTGACGTAAAATTTTATTTGTGCTTAACTGGTGTATGTTAGATATAATAATATTGTTTAAATCTAAGACATACTTCTGCTATAATCAACGACTTAAAACATTTCCCGGGTTTGATCGTATTCGTATTATAGAGGGGGAGAGGAAATAAATTAAAATTAAAATCAATTTGTCGTGGTTCATTCGAAGAATAGGGTTTTATAGGGGTTATTATATAACAAACAAATTAAAAATAAACAAAGGGTATATTGAGAGTTTTTTTTCGACACGACAAATCAATAATAAAGCATAAAAAATGGCGAATAAAGAATTTAAGGATTTCTTCGAACAGTATGTGAAAGACAGGGAAGAAGAAAAGGAGCTGCGTGAGAAGAAAGAAAGGGAGGCGCTGGAAGGGAAAGAAGAAAGAAGAAGGCTCAAGGAGGCTAGATTAAGCGAAGAAAAAAAAGTGGAAAGGAAACTAAGGGAAAATGAGCAGAAAGAACTGTATAACTTAATTTCTGGGAAGCTGGGAGAGATGGAGAAGAGCCTGGAGGAAGAGTCCGAACGGTGCAAAGGCCAACACCAGAAGACGGAGGAGAAAGTCGGAGTCGTTGAAGAAAAAATTCAGGACTTAATAGAAACGGCGAGTATCAACAAAATAGCAACCGAGAAAAGCTTGAAAACTGTAGAGAGTCGGGTAACTCGGGTTGAGAAAAAATTAGGCGAGATAGGCAGCTATTCAGCGCAGTCGCGAAATATAGGCTTAGCATGGCCTAGGTACGAAAGCGAGGCGATGAAAATAGAGTTTTGGGGAAACCAAAGGGAACGCCCCAAACAATTTTTAAGGGAGGTTGAGAATTTGATGGAAGAGTTAAATCCGTTTTTAGGGGACAGCGAAAAAATTAAATTCGTTGAAAGGCACCTTTACGGGTGTGCGAAATCTTGGTGGACGGTTATAAAGCAAGAAAATATGACATATGCAGGGTTTAGAGAAGCATTCTTGCAAAATTATTGGTCAATGCAAAAACAAAAATTTGTTAGGAACGGGATAGAAAACGGAAAGTACTTTGAGAGCAGTAATCTGAGTAGGGCGGATTATTTTTGCAAAATAGTAAATCAAGCTACGGATCTGGAACCCCAGATGCCGCAGAACTTCCTAGTCTTTACAATAATGCAGCATTTTAATGACCAAATCCAATTAGCGAGTATGGGTAGGCCGAGCGAAACAATCGCAGAAGCTATACAATTTCTAAACAATATTGATAGAATGCATGAGGCAAGGCGTGTAAATAGGACACCGGACGTGCAAAACGCGCGGAACGGGCAGAACACGAACAGGCCAAACCCACCACCCCAAAACCCACCCATCCAAAGGTCCCATGATCAAAACCCTAATAGAACCAACTTCCAAAATTCCAATAGACCTAATCCTGTCAATTCTAATCCTTACCAGAAGCCAAAAAACTAGTTAATGAGGTTCTGCCTAAGGAAAGAATAAATCGGCGAGACAGGGCTGTTGATATAACAATAATGCAAAATTCTAAAAGGAATAATAATTATAAACAACAAAGAAACTTAAATAAAATTAAAAATGCTAATAAAAAAATATCACCTATACCTAGGATCGAACCTGAGATTCAGGCCGAAATAGCGGAAATAGAAAGCGGAAGGCAACGAAAACAACTCCAAAGCCTACATTTAAATATAAGGGAAGACTTATTAAATAATGAGGCCGAGCCGGTGTTAGAAGAAAAACCGATAGACGAAATTCCTGCGATATTAGTAGAAATCGGGGAAAATCTAGGATTTTTGGAACTCGACTCAGGATCGGAAGTTAGCGTACTCCAGCAGGACTATTTTGAACAATTAAAGTCAGATGGTGTTAAGATGTTGGAACTCCCAGTAACGAAATTAGAGATTGTTTCAGCGTTAAAGGGAAAAGTACAGAAGGTAAACAAGCAAGTGTTGTTACCTGTAAAGTTGTTGGATAGTTCCGTGGACTTAAGGCTATTAGTAGTCAAAGGGTTGAAATCTAAAATAATAATGGGTTGTGATATGCTGTATGAATTACAGGCAAAAATTAATATGGAGGAATGTTTTGTAATATTTAAATGCAATCAAGAGGATGTTAAAATTCCATTTATTGATAAGAAGGCCGCTATCAGCAAAATAAAAGGAAAATGTTTTAACATTACTTCGAGATATTACAATAACAAAAAGGGGAGTATTAAAACTAAAAATCAAGGGGAAACATATGCAAATGAAGTTGCATCGAAAGTTGAAGAAAGAGTTATGGGAAGTAAGAAATGTAAAGACGCACAGGAAGAGGCAGACGCAGGAATCAAGGATTCAGTTAGGCTACAAAAGGAGGTGTCGGAACCAAGGGTAACGAAAGAGTTGCCAGTTCAGCGACGGAAGTATAAGGAGAGTAGGCCAATTTGTAGTTTTGAGAGGTTGTCAAAGGAAGCCCGGGACTCAAATTCGCGAGAGTTTAAAATAAATAAAGCGAAAAACGAATATAATAGGTATTTAGGTAAGAATAGGCCTAATACCGAATTAGCGTGTAGACGCGACAGTAGCCTAAACAAATGTAATTCCCCTGTAGACAGAAGCCTAAACACTGTAGGAAAGTCAGCATCACTTCACCAAAATAATAACTGCATAAAACTTCACTTTCACAACAAATCAATTAAAAACAAAGCAGGCTTTAATCAAAATAATAACACTGTAAATAAGTTTATCGGAGAACGTACACGGCGAACTAACACCACTGGTAGCCAAAAACATTGTAAAGGGAACAAAGTTAAATTTAAAAATAAGGGGCTAATCGAAAGAGAAAGTCTGCGTTCATCTACCCATGCAGTGGTTAGGAAGCATACAAAGTTCAAGAAGCGGTCAGGCCTACGTAGACATCTAGGCGGCGGCAAGGAAAGGGCAAAAGTACAGGGACAAGTTACCAAGGTCAAGTGCAATGCGATTAAGTTGGGTCTGGAACATAAAATCAGCTGGAGGCCAATGTCTAGCGATGAATTAAACTGGGATGTTTAGTAAACACCTTCAATGTAAATAAACAAACCAAGTGGGCTAATTTGTTAGGACACAAAATAATGAACAACAACAAGTTGAGAAGCTATCCTAAACAAATATTATTGTATGTGAATGAATGAACTGGGATCAGCTGGCGAGCTAGGTAGGAGGGGAAGAAACAAGGTCGAGCGACAAAGTAAACAATGTTACAGGAAATTGGATTGTAAGTAGGCCTATCTACTTAGTGGAAGCAACGCAAGGGTCGTTCACATGTAAATATTTTTATGATTGGATTAAGCAAGAAACAGTTCTAATAACACCTGAGAACAAATTTATTTCTTGACAAATAATTAAGGAATAAAGGCGGCTTAAACAGTGGTCTGGCGAGCATAGGGGCCGACACAAAGTGACACAAAGTCACATAGTGACACGTAGTGGCAAAATAGAGAGGTAGTGGCAAGGAGTGGTCAGTAGTGGCAAGAGGACACAAAAAGGAGTATACAGGGTTCCCAAAGGAAAAAAATGGGGTACCATCAAAGAAAATTAGATAAGTCGGAAAAAACAAAGTAGCAAAATCGTAAAGAAGATACAAAGGGGGGGGTAAATTCGCGAGTTTGCGGTAAGCTTAAACCGTAGGCCTAGTGACAACAGTTCACGCAAGTTTTCGGTAAACTAAAACCGTACCTAAGTGACAAGAAGCTCACGCTAGTTTTCGGTAATCTGAAACCGTACATCAATTAAAAATAATAAATACAAAGGGGTTGGAATGATAAACAAAAGGGTTTATATTCTAAAATAATATGAAGAAAGGAGGAGATTGTACTTCTGATATGATGTAGTGAAATAATGTAAATAATGACTAGACTAAGCCTCAAATGTGTAACTTCTGTATATAAATGAATACTTGTGTATAAAAATGAAAAAGGTGTCATGCGGACGTGGTTAAAGTTAAAGTAAAATGGAGTCACTACGGTGAGAAATGAAGTATGAAGTTGAAAAATTGAATGAAAATGATAAATGAAGAAACAAACTTTAAATAAAAAGGTACTGAAAAACTGAAAGAAAAAAACAAAAAAAACAAAAAACAAAACAAAACAAAGAGAAATTAAAAATTCTCAATATAGTAAAAAGGGGTAATTAATTAAAAAGAAGTTAATAAGGTACGCGTTAAAAGGGAGCGCGGGAAACTTTGAGGGTCGTTGACTAGAGCATTAGTAATAGGTTAGGCTAACCCAGTAGACCAGTGTTTTTATTAAACAGGCAAATTTCCATGTGTCCCTTGTATATATACGAGCAGTGACAAAGTGAATAACTGTGTTTTGTGAACAGGTGGAGTGGACATTTCTTAAGGAAATGAAATTTATATAAAATAGGTATGATGGTTTTCAGGAACTATAGTGAACTATAGTATGTATATTATGTATTCTTTTCAGGAACTATAAACTCCCAAATGGAGTATACATTGTAATGAAATGTATAGGTTTAATGAAATAGAATTGTAGGTTTCAAATGGCTGTAAATTTGAAAGGAGAAGGTAGAGCAAAACAAAGTAGGGATTTGTATAAAAGGTGAGAGAAACTTTGAAAGGGAAAATTTTGTTTTAAAGGGGTTTTTAACGTCTTGGATTCCAGGGGTACCCAATGAAATCAGACGTTTTCAGAGGGCGAGCTACAACGGGCAAAACCCGTGTAAATCCGGAAATTTTGAAATTTTATTGAAATATGTAAAGTGCAAGATTTCTGGGCGACCATGTGGATGAACCCAATGTAGCGCGGCCTTGAACAAGTCCCGGCGAGGTGGTTGTTATCGTACAGATGGAACTATTGAACCCGAGCTTGTTCGGGATTGTAAAATTAACTTAGAATAAAATCAAAGATTTTTAGGGAACACCTGGATCCAGGACTATTACGTATTTGGGTTCTATGGCGGGAACACATTACGCTAATCACGGGTGTGTTGTACGTATGAGACTCAGGTCGTAATACTAAACGGTGATGACGTAACAATCAAGTAAAGTCTAGGGAAAATTTCAAATTTCCTCAAAAGCCTGGAAGGGAGGTATTTTTGTAATGAGCAAAATAAGGCCTATAAAAAAGGTGGTATGACAAGAAGTCATAATTTCAATATTTAGCGAATCAGGGTAGAAACACTGACGCTAAAGTCAATTAAAGTTAAAGTTTAATAAAGTTTAATGAGTACATGGTATTAAGAAGAATTAGTTGCTTAGGAAAAGCAAAAGAAAATTCAAATAAAATAATTATTATGAATGGTAGGAGTTTTCACACCTGGCGGTTAAGTCAGTAGGGAAAATTGTATTTTTTAAACTATTAATCTAAAGTAATAAAGAAGGGAGGTAAATTGATTATTGTAAAAACCAGTATTTTAAATAAATTAACGGTATTTAACGTAAATGTAAAACTTGGAAAATCGTATACTTTTAAATGGCAAAAACTTCGTTAAAAAACCTATTATAGAAATCAGACTTCGGCTATTGTCACAACAACAATAGACCTTCAGGAAAATGAAAATGAAAATTTAAAATAATGAAAATGGAAAATTTTTAAAAGAAAATGCATTGGGAAAACGCTAGGGAAGGCCTAGGAAGAGAATGGAGCGTCCTACAACTTTCATTCAAGTCTCTAAAAAACAGGAAAAAATCACAGTTTAAGAAAAGCTATTTCGCGGGAAAATCCCATAAAACCGCGAGGAGTTAGAAAGGAAAGTTGAAAATTCGCGAAGTTGAATAGGAGAGGAAGGGTTAAGAACCACGTAAAGCGCTGAGCCAATCAGAGCGGAGAGGAGCTTTGGCGGCCGGAACAAGGATGTTGCATTCAAATAATTTAAGAAGTTTAAGCCTTAAAACTACGATAAACAAGATAAAAATAAAGGAATTAAATGTATTGCTAAACAAAGGATGATTTTACACACAGGAAGGTGTAAGAAAATCACTTTAATGTGAAAAAATGAATTTTCGCGGAAAAATCGCGAAAGTGGAGATGGAAGGAGACTTTATAAACCCTGGACGGGAATTTCAAAAGGATGATTGGGTGAACGACAGTACACGGAGTGGATGTCACTCTGTTTAAGAATTTTGGGTGAACGACAGTACACGGAGTGTATGTCTCTCTGTTTATGGATTTTTAAGAGTTAGTACGGAGTTTGCTATTGTACGGGTGAAGTGATCAGCGGTTTGACAAGGCGATACAGGAAGACTACAGGAATATAAGCAGGAATACAATATACTGCTAAGGCTATATTATCAATGAAGTAGCTAAGAAACTTCAGGGACCTGGACTTCTGGAACGTTTTGGCGGACAACTGGACATGAGTATCTAACGTGGAAGAGTTAGCAGGACGATCCCCGGACACATAAAGGACTACTACAAACCACAGGCAACTATAACTCAACGGAAGAACATCTGACGCAGCTTCACGACAACAATAGAACAGCACGCTGTCATCATTGTACATCGCCAAAAGCGCAGAGAGCAACTTTACCCTACAGGTTCTTCTGCTGCTATAAACAACAATCAGCCCCGTGTTAGACGGCCATCTTAAACAACAAATTTGAGGACTGTGTCAGCGAATTTACGTTTATTCCCCACAATTTGCCTGATTAAATTCAAATTTAATTTATTATAGATACTGGGTTAGTAGGATTGGAAATTGTTTTTCTTAGTGTGAAATGTTTTTATAATATCTAAAGTCGTATAGCATAAAAATCATTAAAGTAAATTCATAATTTAAATAAATTAAAAATAAGTAATTAATAAAAAGCTTGGAACAAAGCATATTAATTAAAAGCATAATTAAAAGTAATATTAAAATTTGTTCTACCTTATTAGATTAAGCAAGAGTTAAAGAAAATTGCTTTTGTTGCAAATTGTATAAATTGGAAAAGAGATATCCAAAAGTATTATTTTTGAGTTGTGTTTTTTAAGATTAATAAATGGATGATTATTATTTTACAGTATAAAAAAGTTTCTAACGTTCACTTACCTATTGTTGAATATTCCATTGTTATATTTCCTAGTGTTAGAAATATTATCAAGGTGTTACGTTATATAATTATCCAAGGCACAAATAAAATTATTTACAAGGTCAGTTCCACTGTATTCACTTCCTCGAGGAATACAGATAGTAAATTCTATTTTTGCTTGTGCTCAAAGCTGAGTTTTATTAAGATTACTGGAAGTGTAATTTGTAGTTTTTTAGTCAAAATATTCAGAGTAATATTAGACAAACAGTTAAATCACCCAGGCCCTTTAAAGAAAAAGGATAGCCTGTACTTCCAGTGGGTGATTTTAACTTATCCTACACAGTACACGTTCGCTGAGGTGTGTCGTATAGGTCGAAAAAGACTGACACCCTACAGGGCGATACAAAAGTGTACAGTTGTAAGATTATCGGTGCAAAGTGAGCTAGATTTCAAAAAACAGAGTCACCTCACCGGCGATATATCTTAAGCGTTGTAGAGATTGGCGTACCCGCAGAAGGGCCGTTGATACTTTGCAAAAGCGTAAGCGTGTACCGTTGTAGAGATTGGCTCCCGAACGTGGGGCAGAACAGCGTATACGTGTACCGTTGTACTGTATAAGTTAGCAAAGTTGAAGATCTTAGCGACCAAAATCAGTATTTTTGTTGATACATTGGCTATTTCTTAGAAATTTAAAAGTAATACACAAAATTGTTTGTACAGTTTTCTATAAATTTAGCATTTACTTTTTCTAACTTCTGTGATTCTTTGAATGATTTATACAATAAAGTACTGGTATTCTTCTTGATATTGCCAATGCAAATTAGCTAATTATGATGTCGTTTGGAATTTCTTTGAACAAGTCTTTTTCAGAGGCTAGAATTAATAGACTAGATAACCACTTGTCACTCATAACTGCTGCGAAGTCGATTTTTTTACAATTTTCAGTCTACTCATGGTTCTCTTGACAGAACAGCTAGTGACTGCCAAAGAAAGAAGAATTCTGTACATTTCAATTAAATTTGGGAATGATGATATTTGACCATTGTAACACCGAATAAAACCTTGTTTCATCCGCTGGTCTGCCATCCTCTCATTTTCACGTTTCTTTTTGCTTGAAATTCTTTCATTTTGGACTGTCTCTTCTTCATGGCTTTATAACATCTCACCGTCTGATGAATTATCACTTTTATGAAGGATGTCTGAAATGTCTACTTCTTTATGCTACTTTGTAAAGACTACCTACTGAAAGTTTCCAATTCTTTTTTTTAACTCGTTTTTAAACTTAAAGTATAAAATGTTACTTTTTACAATGCGCCAACCACTTGTCGTTGCGGTGCACTGTGTTACACTTCTTAACATTTGTATTTGATCGCTCTTTTCAACGCTCGAGGCATTATTTAAGTCAAAGTAATCTTATCTACTGCACACTGCTCTGATGCTGAACTGACTGACAACAGGACACTACTTTGTGATGGAAATGGAACAGCAGATCAGCAGGTGGGGTTGGAGGGAGGGAAGGAGCAGTGATAAGTCACACAACTGTGTTTATTTTAGAACCTATGGCCTTGACCAAAGCAATAGGAATTTCTAAGTTCGTGCGGCGGCAGGCGATGGGAAGGGGGTTGGGCATGACCACACCAAGATTCTACCGAAACCGAGAGAATTATACCGACAATGAACAAAAAATATCTTAGTTATAAATAGGTAGATTATTTACTGTACTGTATACTACAATAGCAATACATTTGCCAATAATATTAATGTATTATTGTCCTCCTACCGTATGTACACGAAATTTCAATTGTGATTCACAAATTGTCTCATTTATTTATAATTTCAAAAATCCCCCAAAATTATAAATCCCCCAAAATTTGTTTTGATGGAGCTCTGAGCGCCATATCACCCCCCTTCTGGGCACCCCTGATGTTTGGTACTTCTTTTAGGAGGTACTAACTTCAACAGTTGCAAAATTTTGCATAGTTGTTAGTTATATAGTGATTTTCCAGCATTTAAAAAACACGTCTCATAACACTTCTTGGTAAAACTGCACACATTAACAACCTTGACCTAGATTTTTCATCTACGAAAGTAGATATTTTTTGTTACGAAAGTAATTTGTGGAAAGTTACAGCTGTTATTGTGTCTATAAAAAAGGGTACTTTTACGTATTATACGGAGGCCACTAAACGTTGGTAAAAATGAAAAATAGCCTGAAGGGTTCTTACTTATTATACTATCTAGTTTTAGTATGTAAACAAATAATATAAGTTTGTAACATTTCATAGTTTACTAAAAAAAGGGTTTTAATTTTTAAACATATAATTTACATAATACCTAACCTAGCAACGTTTAATAGTACCAAAAAGATATATAAAGTTATATATAAAAGGTTAAGAACAACGTTCCAGGCAGTAAACGCTCTGTGTTGAAGTACGGAAGTATACGGTCTGAATCACCAATTGCTAACAACGGTACGCTTAGTTCTGGCGGACCGTCTATGTCTGTAACATATTACACTAAATAAGGACCTAAGGACAAATACCTTCACTACCTTCGGAGGTTTTAAACAAAGGCCTATAATATATACTTTCTTCCAAATCAAACTGAAAGTTGATATTCAGTACGGTATATAAATAGTTATGGCAGCAAATAAAGTTTTAGTTTAGTGCTTTTAACAATGCCAGAAATATTGAATTACATATAATTCAGTAAACATTTTTAAATTAAAAATGGTTTTAATTTATTTATTATTCCAAGGTCAACGGGAAAATTTATTTTTCAATATATTTTATTGTAAACTTGCAGAGTTAAAATACCTATTGACTTTTAAGAAATTTTACTATTTTTAAATTGGCCGGTGATAGACTATCAACAAAACCCAAAGTCCATATTGCCATTTAAGAAGTTTAACTAAATTTCAATATGGCTGTCAATATTGTATGTATTACCTAAGTAAAAGGTAACATACACTTTTATGGACATATATCAACAATTACCTTACTTTGTGGAAATCTGCATATCTAAATTAGTACAATACAAATCTACTACGGTATATATGTAAGTATATATATGAGTAAGTTTTGAGAACGTGGAATAGTAGCTAAGTACACAATTGTAGAATATTCTCCCTCTCCCATACTAAAGAAGCTACCACAGGAAGCATAATACCACTTGAATATGTTATATTTCATGATCTTCATTTTGTAAGATGATCCTTACTCATAAACATGTTTTTAAATTATTAGTTTATTTTCATAGGTAAACCCATCTTTGCATATTCTCAACTTATTTCATTTAAAAATACTGAATGTATACTAGTTTTACTTTAGAAATCTAAGCATGGTGAATTTTCATTTACAATCACACATAATAATATATAGTTGTTTATACATTTATTCAACTTCACTAGCTATTAGGCCCAGCTATTTCAATTTTAATCCTAAGAGTCAGCTGTTTTTAACAATACATTATAAAACTACACCATATGAAACAAAAAATTAAACATGTCTCCTTGCAGTTCATGTAAGTAAAATACATCAATACTGAAGAAACCTTAGGAACACTCCCCTTTTGATAATCCTGTTAGCTTATGTAGCTGTGACCAAACCAGGTAATAGTCTGCCATTTAATGTTTGGTACTTGTGTTGTACAGTGTAGTAGTGTAACATATTTTTTTAGACCATTTGTGATTTTTTTTAATTTGGTGTACCTACAGGATGGAAAATACTTTAACCGTTATTAATCTAGTGTTATATGAATATTTTTTTGGATTATGAAAACTGAAAACAAAGTCTAGATTTTTTTAAATTGTAACTTTTTTTTAAATAGTGACTAACTAATACGTTTTCTTGTAATGTACAGTATCTACATTTCTTTGCAGCTTAGTGAGTGATATTTTGTCTAGAAGTTGTAACTAAAGTTTATTATGTCTATGGAAGTGATAATTGATTGTTTTTTTGATCAAGTTTTTTCTGGTTTGGACAGAGGTTGTTTGATTGCCAGATATAAAAGGCGCCAGCTCGTAGATTATTTCAGCACAATCATACAAGGTTGTTGTAAGGGAGAAGAGAACTGTGATTCTGAGAATGGCTGCCGTAGAGCAGTTTGTGCAGCGTTAAGATTTCACGAGAAAACTCGAGATGGAAATAGCCAAGTCTGTTTATTAGGAAAATATCATAATGTTTTATATGTTGCATCTAAATTGGCGTTTGATTGGAAACTACAAGATAACGAAACAATAGTTTGGCTTTTAAAGGATATTTACAAATGTGAAAAAACATTTGAGCGATTGTTCGTTGGGGCAATATTTGGAACAAGAGTAACCCATCTGATATCCGGGTGGAAGAGTGACTTCCAAAACCGTGAAGAAAATCATCAAGCTTTGAAATACTTTATAGATCATGCGACAAAAGCAAATCTTACTTTCAGTGTGAAGGGTGTCCAAAGAAAGTTTGTCGACGTACCGATGGAATCGTATGGTAACGCGACACCCCTAAGAGTAGCTGTACAAGCCGGGCAATCTGATGTAATACTGCTTCTTCTACATTATGGAGCGACAATAACATTTCAACCATTAAATCCACAAACATGTGCATTGCAACCTTTATTACACAGGATGAACATGATATGTTACCAAAACTCGGAGAGAGAAATTCCGCAAGAATTTGTTAATTGTTTGAATGTTATATTAAGAGAATTACCAAGTTTACCACCCTTGCTGGATGACCCTTTTGACCCACAACCCGAGCTCCAAGAAATACATCCTAATATTTTTCGTGTTATCCCCCCAGAAAAAGCCGGAAGTAAAGCACCAGAATTAAAAGATCTTTGTAGATGTATTATTAGGGAGTGTCTTAGAGAGTGTGGTCAACTCCCTTACGGAATCGAACAACTAAGGATACCAACTTCTTTAAAAAGATATTTGGACTTTGTAAAAGAGGACTAAAAAAAAAATAATAAAGCTTGTATCTAAATAGATAACACATAAGGATAGTTATTTGTACAGTTGTATTACTGCAAAATAAATTATACATTTTTGTTTATAACCAGAAGATTTACTATCTACTCTATTTCAAATAAAATTAAGAGCTAGCAAATTTGTTTGATTACAATTTAACATTTAAAAAACAAATTTACAATGAGGTAGCTATTATAATACTTGTTTGTTATTAATGTCAATGACTTAGGTTTTCAGATTGAAAAATAATTATTTGTCATAATAATCCTTTATTTAAGATGGATTGTATTGAAATCATATTTGGTTTATCTGTGTTAGTAAAACAGTTTCTTAATTTAAACTTTTGTTAAAAAAAGTAATAAATAGCTAATCCATAGGGTGCCCTGAACTTAGCCCTACGATAGTCTACGCTAGCCCTACGACTACAAACCTTTCACAATGTCCTAAAGTATAAATGTTTACCAAGTTTGGTTAATATTAAGCAATTAATTGTTTTGTTCAATAAATGTGTTTAAAAAATGTATTTATTTTGCTAGTGGGCACATGACCGATGTTTTTAGAAATGTTTTACGTTACGGGGCGTAGGGCTAAGTTATATTCACCAATCCATAGCTACAGTAAGTTTATACAAATGTTATGATTTTTGTTTAGTTTCTGAAATGAGTAAAGATTTATTAGTTACTAGGCCTACAAGAGCTACCATATTATCAACTCTATAATGTTTACTACCGGTACCGGTATATATTCAGAAGTACTGAATATCTAAAAACCTGTTTATTATTCATTGTAACGAAGGTGATGGTACAAGGTAAAATTAGTTTCAAACGGATTATTTCTTAATTAATTATTATAATCTGTGGAACAGCCTATTTAATTTAGACAATTATTTTCTGGCATATTAAAAAAAATGTAAGAAATGAAAATGTTGTTTCTAGAAAAGTAATTTTCTTGATGGCAAATGTTAGAATATGGATCACAGTAGAGTAATGCCATTATAAAAGTGAAGGTTGGTTTAAAAAAAAAAAATATATTATAGTAAAATAATGTAGAAAATGTTTTATTTTTTGTCTTTCCTGAATGTCATTTAGACTAATGAAGATGGGTATACCACATAGAAACAAAACTTCTACAGCTAGTTTCAGTGCAAAGAGAGGATTATAAGACATACTTGTGAGCCTCTTGTGATACATTTATTCTGCCTGGAGCACCAGTAGTTTCAGTTCTGGAAGTGAGGTTAACAGTATTACCAAACAAACAGTAACGAGGCATTCTATGACCTATCACTCCTGTGAAAACTTCTCCTGAATGGATACCTATCGTGATTTGCTAGAACAAATAAATACACATGTGAAACGAATACATTTTGAGAATAATTCCTTTCAAAACATAATATAGAGGCCTTCAAAGTGTTAATCAATATATTTTTATGTTTTTGTAAATAGTTTCAAATGAAAAATTGTTTGTATTTTTTATGAATTTCCAATCATTTGTGTATAAAAAAATCATAAAATTGGATACACTCTATTGAAATATTCACAAAATAGCTTAATAATAAATTTATTTAAGGAAAATATTAATATTTTTAATATAGATATCAGAATTTTCTCTATATATACAAACAAAATAACATGTTTCATGATGTCGTATTTTGTAGGTTCTATAATAAGCATGTAATAAAAGCACTTAAGGTTAGTAAGTGAAAAGTAATTACCTATTTATTTATTCATACTTGAATAACATATTTAGAAAATCGCATACAATATAGTAATCTTCGCCAACCATCTTTTCTCTACTGTAAATTTCATTTAAATATAGAATACTGTAAATACATTGTAAATATGGGATAATTATGGGACGTAAAGTTGTTCACGCCCGTGGTATCCTCAATCCACACCTGTTTCCCAGGTGGTGCTAAATGAGCAACAAAATATTAGTAATGACTTAGAAATACTTTCTTACAAAGTCTAATTATTAAAAACTTGTTTATTATTTAAATGTACCCTACATTTCTTATTACCACATGGTATGCGGTAGTTCGCTTTAGGTATTAATTAAAAAGCATTGTTGGAATTGTATTATGATAAGAAAACTATTAGCGGAATTATGGGTTAAACGAAAAAAATCATGATATTATCATCATATAATATGTAAAGGAAATGCAAATGTTCTCTTTAAACATTAAAATTATTTGTTTTTTACTCTTGATTAAAAAACAGCAACTTGCAACATTGTGCAAGGCTATGGAGCTATGGTTCTCACCCCGCTTGTCTTTGTTCTTGATTCATACAGTTAAGCATTTTACAACTAAACTAAAAATCTCTTAAAAAATGTTGAAAAAAAATTTTTATTCATACGATTTTCTACAACTTTGCCGCAGGCAAAACTTTGCTGATCAAGAAAACAAAAAAATCCTTGCTTAGTGAAAAATTCAATACACGGCGGTTTTGAATTAAATTACCATTTAGGTATTTGTTCTTTTGTTAATTATTTGCTGCCGTTTGAAAAATAAAAATTCATACCATTGGAATCAGTAGTATTTTCTGAAAGCAGTGGTATAATTTTATTTCACAATGCTATGTAGACAGATTCACAAGCACGAGAGAAGCACACTACCTTGTGCTTCAAAACCTTTAAATGACGGGTGTAAGTTGTAGAAATAACTACGGCACGCATCGGCAACACCGACATTTTTCTCACCCGCCTAATTTCATGCCCCTGAGTTTAGTTCTGAACCATATTGGGTGAATTAGCAACATAACAACATCTTTGGCTATTATTTTTAACACTGGAAAGATTGTAAACAAGTTTTGGATTTTTGAAAGAATAAGAAGTAACTTACAAAAGTAATAACAGTGGTAACAGTGTTTAATGTTTTAAAATATAGTGTAGATTTTATAATTAAACTGCTGGAAATACCTTCTAAAATCCAATATTTTTTACCTTTTTTATATCAAATCAAAACTTAAAAATTCAGGTCTGGTAATGCTACAGACCAAAGGCTAGTTAAAGAACGTTATTTTTTATATAAAGAATAATTAATCACTTAAATCGCTTAAATTGCCAACATAAAATAAGTAACATATATAAACCATTCTTAGTCTACCAAATATATGAGAAAAAGTTAAACTTATAATTAAAACTGTTGGACAATCATTCTAATTTGAGAAAGAGGTTATAATCTGTAAAAAAATTTAAAATTAGATTATCACCTTATATTATTTTTTATTTTAATAAAAGCAGTGCAAGAAGGACTGATATCTGAGTTTAGTTTTTAACATTCAGAGTGTCTCAAATGTCTGTGAATGTTGTTATATTTTTGTAACCATTTCAGATTACGCAACAAAATTTGGTATATCCTTTCTCTACCAAAAAACAAATTTTTGAAGCAATTATAATTTTTATCACCTTAGGAGGACGGCCCTGCAGGGAGTCGGAGGAAAATCTTAAATAGGATCTTAGGTCAAGTTGTACATAAAATTAAACGTCTATCTTAGGAGAACACAACCGACTCCTTCCTAGACAACGTGTATTCTTCCCCTTGAGCTTCCCCTCTCAGGTGGCACGGCCGCTGTAAGTGACCGCTTGTTCGTCGGGTGGTCATACTCGGCCGACATTTTGACTGTGCACCATCACCAGCTCGCAATTGTTTTGTTCAATTCACTTGATATGTAGGTAAGTATTTAAAGATTAAATAGCATTTATAAATAAGCTCTGTATTCTGACAAATATAATTTATTTGAAATAGAAAACATGGTACTGCATGGTATTAAAATTATGTGTCTACTCCCAGTGACCGTACGACTTTAGGGGAATGTTTTTAAAAGACCTATGAGAGCGTAAAGAGTTAATGGCTGAATTGATTCATTTGCAAACAAATATAATTAATTTAACAAACATAATTTATACCTACTAAATAAAACTTTTTTGAGTAACACGATATATCTGATTGCGCTCTTAACAAGAGACGACATATTCAGAAGGTAAAATTTACATCTGTATCCTCGTAACTTTTAAACTTCCAAATTGGTTTTAGTTACTTCTTTACTTTAATGATAAACCATAGAACGCTGTGCAGAGTTTGTTCTTATTTTCACCGATTTAACAAGCTTTTAACACATTCAGGGTCAATTAAATGTTATCACGTCTGCTCTATAAACAAATCTAGAGCATTGTCACAATTGGATGAGCAGTTATGCCTGATAACTTTGCTCAGGGATGATGTTTCCAAGATCCAGGGACCTAACATTAACAGTGGCATACAATGATTTGTGAGCAATAAATTCAAATTAAATGAATAAAAGTTATAAACAAAAACACATTATATCATCTAGGCCTACTTACAACAGGACATCCATCCACTATTACTTCTCGGCTGAGATCCATCATATCTAATGCTAGACGAGCAATACAATGAGCGTGAGTGTTGCACGGTTCTGGTAACCCACTCACTGCCATGTATTTATCACCTACTGTCTCCACCTATTAAACACAGTATGTTTAAAAAACTATCTGTTATTTTAAAATATACACCGTTGCTAATTTTGAGGACAATATTTCAAAAATTGATGTCTTTTTTCATATCAGTGAAATTCGTTTTTCTGTAATCATAATTTTCTTAATGTATGAAGAGTTAAACGTTGAGCAGAACGAAAGAATGAAAGAATAATATGCATTGTTGGTGTGTCTTGTTAACCCTTTCCACTCGAGTGTCGGGGCAGCCCCGCACCCTATTAATCCGCATGAACTCCTATGTTGGGAGAGTCCCGAACTCGCTATGACAACGTTCTTTGATTGCATTTAAACGGATGTAGTTACTTTGATGACCGCTATTATTAAAGTTTGAGATGTGCTGCTATCTGTGGAATTTTTTTAGAACCATTTGAGTTAAGTTTCTGTGGTTAATAAATCTTAGAAAGTGTAATATTTGCCGTCTTTGGTCGCTCTGTAAACAGCTGCCTGCTCTCGCCGTTGTTTGGTTACTACTTACTACGCAGTGTTTTAGTGAGCTTACGCGATGTTTAGTTTTGTTGTACTAGGTTATGGTTTGTAATTATGAGGCTGTGGATGGAATAAGGCCTCTTAGACCCATACGCCCTTATTGCGGAGAATGCAAATTCTTGTTCTGCATCCTTTTCTCTATAAGTCTGTGAAATTTCATAGAAAAATATTAATCCGTCACATTGGTACAACTGTTTATATCAGCTGTTGTCATACGCCTTTATTGCATAGAACTGATATAGAACTTATGTCATGTTGTTTTAGTTTGTTCTTTAAGGTTAAGTGAATGTTTAAATGAACAGTTATTTAACGTTTTATTTAGTACAAAACTAACAGTTTGAAAGTAAAATGAACTGTGATAGTGTTTTAGAGACTTTAGTACTAAATGGAGCCAAATATAAACCTCTTCAAAAAGAAAAATGGAAAAGGAACATCAAGAAGCAAAATCGAACGTCTGGTGTAGGTTATGTAAGTGCAAGCAATAAAGAAGTTTCAGGTAAAATATTTTCTCATGTTAAAAGTTGTTGCACTAAGGAATGCCATAAACAGTTTAATAAGTCAGAACAGAAAGAAATATTTACTCTATTTTATTCAATGACTTCAAAAGAAAGTCAGGACACTTATCTGTCAGGTTGTATGGTAGTAAATGATGAAGTAATACGGAAAAGAGTTACATTAGATCCTAAGAAAAACAGGACTTTTTCTTGGAAATATTCTATGAAAAAGTTAGGCTCAGAAATGTCTGTTTGCCGCAAGTTCCTTTTGAGTATTTTAAAAATATCAGAGAAAAGATTGCGAATAATACAGAAGAAGGTTATAAAAAATGAATCTTTTCCTGAAAGAAGAGGGAAGCATGGAAAACAGAAGAAGTTTGATTTTGAAGTGTGGGATTTGACCATGGAGCACCTAAAATGTGTACCCCATCGGTCTAGCCATTATGGAGGATCCAAATCAAACAGGTTATACTTCCGTAACCCAGACTTAACTATAAAAGACTTGTATGGAGCCTTTACAGTTTATTTTCGGGAAAAAACTGGACAGCAACTACAAATGAAATACAAAACATTTTTCAAGTTCTTTCGTCAAACTAATTTCACGTTTAGAAGGCCCAAAACCGATGTCTTTGACTTCTGTAAGGAATGCGAAATAAAATTGGATGCAAATCCTAATGATCCCTGCCTTGTAAAGTATAACCTACCTAAGAAAAAGGCTGAAAAAGCTTCTGAGATAAAAGATAACTATATAAAAAATGCACAGAACAACAAGGAGGTACTTGTTTTGGAATTTGATTATTCACAGAATTTGCCACTACTAAAATTACCAGTCACTAAACAATTTTATAAGAGGCTGTTGTGGCTTTTCCTCTTTAATGTGCATTGCCACAATGACAGTTCCTCATTCTGCTACACTTTTATGGAATCGGAATCAAAAAAAGGGCCCGACACGGTTGCTTCGTTTCTATTAGATTTTACCCTGAAAAAAGAAAATGATTTCCCGAATTTAAAGGAGATAATCTTGCTGTCAGATGCAACAGGTGGGCAGAACAAAAATGCCACCATGTTAAAGTTCTGCTCATACTTAGCAAAAATGAAGAATGTTGAAGTTACACAACTATTCCCTGTGCGTGGTCACAGTTTCGGTCAATGTGACAGAAACTTTGGGCTTATAAAGTCTAGCATCAAAAAGACTGAAATCATAGAGGTTCCTCAACGTTATTTGGATAGGATTTTAACATGTAGACAAGACCCATCACCATTCGTGTTAGTGAATGACAAGTCTATTATTTATGACTGGTCAAAAGGATTAGCCCCGTATTTTTCAAGGAGTCCCACAAGCAAAGGCCGTACATTTGGAATTCAACAATACTGTATTATTAAGTACAAGTCCTGTGGTACTATAGTCGTTTCTAAATCCTATGCTGGATTGTATGAGCCATACACTTACATGCACACTTTTCCGAATGAGCTCACTCTAGACCTAGCCTCACCAATCCCACTAAAAGTTGGTAAAGTAAAAGACGTGTGGGATTTATTCCCGTATATTACACCAGCCAGTCGGGAATTTTATGGACGATTCTTTGATAAAACAAGTGAAGTTGGACATAATCCAGAGAATGAAGAATCATATAATCAAGAGAATGACGAATCAGAATCCGACCCTGATGATATCGCAGATGACGACAACATTGAGTAAGGACCATGATTTTTATATCGCAGCTGTTATAAAAATATTTTGTCAACTAAACCATGTTTTCTTAAAATTAACATAGACCTACTTAATAGGGCTTTTAAATCATTAATGTACAGTAGGTCTCTCTTATTTTAAGCCTTTGTAGTTTGACTTTTTTCATCATTTGTAATAATATATCCTTAAAGAAAATATAGTAAATAAGACTTTTTCCAATACATTTGTATAAATAAATATTTACTTAGTTATATGTGTTCTTATTTTTTACCTTAACTTTTATAAAGTGATGTATCATAAGAATCCTTAGTAAGTATATATGTGTGTATATGGAAAGCCCTTTTTGATTAGAAGGCTTCTTCGCCATTCTCCACAAAAAGGGCTTATGTAAAGGTTTTGAATATTTCATAATGCAAAATAAACAGAGGTTTTAGCTTAATATATTTTGTTATTTTTAAATTATAAAGAAGTGATTCACATAAACAACATAATTTATATTATTCCCAATTTAAAAGTATTTGTCTACATCAGTACAGAAACTTTAAACCCTCATATCTCAAAACACTGATTTGGAGTATAAGCCCTTATTGCAGCTACGGCCTCATTTCACAGTTTATTTTTAATATTGTTCTTTTTACAATAATGATTGTTGTGAAATAAAATGAACGAAGACGACGGCAGTTACAAAATGGCGGGAGTGGTGACGGAACTTTTGTTTTGAACCTGAATGATTCCAATATTACCAATAAGTTTTGAAAAAAGCTTTACTTACTAGCTTTGACCTAAATAATGTTGTTGCTTAGCAATAAAATAAATAGTTGAGGCAATTTTGTACAAGTTGGCTTCCTAACTAATTTTTTTCATAAAAGCTCATTTTTATGAAAAACTTGTTTCTCAATTATAATTTTTTTATAATGTATTATTGTGTCTAAAACATGATTGTTTAAACCACCTAATTTTTTAATATAGACAACAAAAATCAAGCAACAAATATAGGTCTTCCCATTGAAAATTTGTCCAAAATTCTTGTTTTTTCTGGTTTTTTGTTACAAATTTCAATTTTTTCAATAAATAAAAATTTAAAAATTATACTTAAAAATAAAAATGTATGTTTTATTTCATACCAATCTATACTTTAGTCATAGAAGAAACTCGAATAAAAAAAAATCAGCCATTTAGAACTGACAGAAATACTTTTTTTTTGAGTAAGCAAGTTATATTCGCTCAAAATTAAACGGAGCTAATAGCAACACTAGGTCCGCAGTAATTGGAGTGGAAAGGGTTAACATATTGTTGTTGCTCTATATAATTAGTGTATATAATTGAAAAGGATGCGGCTTTTAGCTATTTTTGTGTTTAAAAGCAGAATACATAAGGACACATCACATATTACATTACTTAGTAAAAATTTACAACACTCATTATTTAAAACTGTATATACCTTATATACATTGGGATTTTTCTTAGGATCAGTAAGAACATCAAAAGCAGTGTAAAGCTGATTGAGCATGCAGACAATCTTCATAGCACCTAGGGAGTCTGAATTATGTGCACAGTAGTCACTGAAACCAACAATTCCTGAGAAGAGTAACGTAACACAATCGTATCGCTTCGGTAGTACCGGTCTTTTGTGCCGCAGTTCATTGGCAACACTGATTGGCAAAACGGAGTACAACAGTCTGAAAAACAATGTTTAATTTACAACTATATTTCTACATCTAGGTTTAAAAAAATTTGGACATTTTTTATCTGTTAAATTTATTAAAACTCTTTTCTGGGCAAAATATGCTTACCTGTCGGTTTTCTGCTTCTCTCCTTCAAGCACTCTGTATGTTTGTTGCAGTTTGTCAGTAAGAAACTCTAGATTACGAGTCAGCTTGTAATCTGCTTCAAACTGTTCAGACATAAGTACAAGGTCTCTTGTTGCATCATGTAAAGGAATATCACTGATATACAATCCTCGTCTAGAAACAAGAAATACAAAACATTTTATTCCAATAGTATGTAAGATTAAAAGGGAATGAAGGAATCTCTGTAACAAATTAGACGTCAATTAAATATTTGACTAACGTTATTACCAATATTTCTGTAATTGCATTTAGGAGAGTTATTTAGAAAAAAACTAAGCATATACTCAGTGGTATCTTTAAGGGGGAGCAGGTATTAAGGGGTATCCCGCTCCAGGTTCCTAGCACAAAGGGGAGTAAAATTAAAATTTGCTTCCTGGAATTTTAATAATTAAATAATACAATTTTGTAGGTAGTGTATTGACCATTTCATAAAATTAATCATATGATAAACAGTAGCTGGTTAAACAGTAGGTTCACCGTGATGCAGATCAGAGTAGGTTTATGACAATTAATTATTATGAGTGATGACATCAATGACATGACAATAAAGTTGATTAGTACGTTGGATACAGGGATGTGCTGGTGGTTAGTAGAGTAATATTTTTGTGATTCAACCCCAAACTTGATTTAAGCTATGGTATAGGTTTTATTTAACTATTTGTGTGTCTGTACCTTCTTGTGAGAGAAGCTTTTCAAAACTCAAACTTATAAAAAGTTATCTAGGATCCCCCATGAGCCAGGCAATGTTTTGTATTTTAACTATCTTTTTCACTGAAAATTTTTATAGCTAAACATAATTATTTTGATAATATCGTACCAAGGTTTGCAGAGCAAAAATTAGTAAGTAAATGAATTTGAAGTAAAAGTAATTATGTAGTCTTCGTGATTAAATTTTGAAGATAATACCTTAATAAACTTTAAATAAACCACTTAATTATTAGGGTTTAGAACCCCTGACTTTAAACTGTCAGTTTTTAAGTAAATTGGAGATGTGTAATTCCAAATAAAAAAATGGAGTATCATAACTCATCAATCTGGTAACTATAATATTATGTAACTAGAATATATATGTCAAATATTTTCCAAAAGTCTTTCATTTAACAAATAATATAAATGATTATTTAATTTTTAATGGTAACTCCGATACATGGCAAGTAGAACAAAATTTTGAAGCTGTGATAGCAAATAATGTGAAAATGATTCAGAGTTATATTTTTCAAATGAAGAAAAACTTGGTCCCAACAAAACTTTAAAAGTTTTTGTCTTTCTATCCAAACTATAAAATCATTCAAAATTAAGACATATTTGTTTGTGTTATTTATACATTTTCTCATTTTTGATCTGTCCCAGTATTAGAAAACTATTTATGATTTACCTTGTGAGATCATCCAAATTCACTACACTAGGGTAACACAGGAATATCATTAGATCAGCTTCTGGAATGTACAGCATTTGACCCTGAAATAAATATAAATTTATAAGATCAAAATTATACAACTGACAGTACTACTAATTCAGTAGTTACAGATTAAACATAGATTTTTGTTCACTACATTTGTTATTTTGAAAAAAGCATACTTAAAATTTTTAACATATTATCCCAACACTAATTTTCATTACTCTACAATACTAATTTTAGTGTAAACAAGTGTTTAACTCCCTGTATGTACGTCTATGGTTACAGACATAGGCGTGTCCAGTGGAGATGCCACCGGTGCCATGGCACCACCACTAGATTGAGATTAGGTCTGTGCAGAATGTGCTTTTGTGCTTTTTACGTAGAACGTAGAAGCACTATTTAAAAGCCACTTCATATATTGTTCTAATTAACTTTAATTTCGTAAAGCATCTTCCGCAATACAAAATGTGCCATCAGCAGCCATTACGTTTAAGGTGGAGACTGTAATTTATGTTCACTTACATAACATTGTAGAAGCTATTGAAGAGTGTATGGAGTCTAGTGCCTGTTCAAAAGCTAGGGCCACCGGTAAAGGTATTTTGCTACAAATGAAATATTTTAATTTTATTGCATCTTTGCAAATTATGCATCCCGTACTTCAGCTTGTTGTGAAAGTGAGTAAAGCTCTCCAAAGCCCTAATATAGACCTTTGCCAAGCAGTTGACGATGTTGAAAGCCTAGCTCTTGCTTTGGTAGAAATGAGAAATAGTGAAGAACAGTTTGAAGACATCTTTTTCAAAACAAAACAAATGTGTAGTTCACTAGATATTGAAATCCCTAATGTTCGGAAAAGAAAAGTATCAGTCCTATTAGAAGACACTGGTTGCTTTTCTTCCCCTTTCTACGCGCCCACAAAAAAAGAAGAATTGAAGTTTTGTACTTACTACCCTGTTTTGGACCGCCTTGTAGAAAATCTGAATACTGGATTTGATCAAGAAACAAAAAAAGTGATCTCAGCTTCAGGAAAATTGATGGGATTAAATCTTAATGACTGTTACAAATGTGAAAATGAGGACTTTGAAATTGTCGTAAACCAATTCAATGTCGATTCTGCAGAACTAGAGGCAGAATTTAAGCTGTTGAAATCAAAGAAGCATGGAAAAACTGAAACAAATTTTCCGCCTAAAAGTGTTCCGGAATGGATAGAATGGTTATCGAAGTTCCAACGAGGCTCAGCCTATGAAAACTTTAGTGCTGTTCTTAATAGATTTTGTACAATGCCTGTAACCAGCTGCACAAATGAAAGAGTCTTCTCTAAACTGAACGTCATGAAATCCAAGCTCAGATCTACAATGCGTCAAGACCGTTTAAAAAACTTGATGATTCCGTTGGTTGAACGAGAACTGGCTACTAACGCAAGAACATGTGATATAATTGAAAATTTCAAGAACAGTGTTGCATGACTCTATAAAGTGACGTGAAACATCATCTTGCAATACTTCATGTTCAAGTGACGTGTATCACTTTGGTCTTGATTTTGACTTTATCAAGTACAAAATAATAAACTTTAACCTTGTTTATATTGATTTTTTACAATACACATTGATAAAACTTACACTTATGTGTTCCTACCAATATTGTAGGCATTCTTTGTATTTACATGTAAATAAAAATTCTAAAAAACACAGTTCTTTACATTAGTTATCCAAACTAAATAAAGAATAAAGAAAAATAATTTATACTAGGGGAGACCCCTGCGTGCTCCGCACGCCAACGCCCCACTCCCCAACTCCCTGTTGGAACCCTAGCTAACCTGTGCGAAGTTTTTGCAATTAATGTAGGCCTAGTTGCTTGATTTAATAAGAGATTTATTTATTAAATTTACTAAAAAGACAATTTCATCATTGATTGATTTATTAAATTTATTTAAATTGATTTATTAAATTTACTAAAAAGACAATTTCATCATCACTAATTATCCGTTCACCTCCATAACTATTGAACTATAAACAGAAAAA
>JAGFPH010003540.1:136254-147400 GCA_018207615.1 Philaenus spumarius | reverse complement strand
AACAAATAACGTACAATATTCATATACACTGATGTGTACGGAGAGAAGCCTCGTCTAACTCTGGCGAAACAAAGCTTGTCTCTTCACACAATTCAAATGCTGACTAAACTAAGAACCATACAACAGTCATCATTATTACAGTAAAGTGTACAATAATTGTTTACATAACTCCTCCATCCCTAAACAAGACATCTGGGGGTGGTTGAGCTGCGGGCGTCCTAGAAGTTGTCCTAAGTAGCTTTTTGAACACCAAGTACAGCAGTCCTCCAATTAGGGTACCATACAGGGCAATGGTCCAAACACTTATGTCGTGGGTGACATCTATCTTTCGATCAATCCTGGAGATGGTGTCTAGGTTGATTTTGTCAAGGTCCAGCTTTTTTGAGTTGACTGAAAACTCGGGGTTTTGGTCCACTTGTAGGTTTAAGTTTGAAGCATCCAGGAATATAGGGTGTCCTCCAGTTGTTTTGGATGAATGAGAGAGTCTTCGGTCATTGTAGAGAATAGTATTATTCTTAGGATTAATTAAGAATATACCTTGGAGAGTGACTGTGGTTGTTTCCTTCGGATTTACGATTTTTAAAGTCTCTTTGATTGGAAATGTTGCCAAATACTGATTTATTTCTGGGATCCAGTTAATAACATTGTCTGTGACTTCCAAAGCGGTGTATTTACAGGTGTCTGCATTGTTGTCTTTAATTATTGAAATTTCACAGTCAATCTTCTGGTGAGATATTAAGTCGAATGAGCAAAAGTATTTTGAATTAGTTTTTCTGTTACACTTGTTGTCTAAACCTAACACTACAGAACTAGAAACTAACATATATTTTACCGTGGGTATAATGGTTACATATTGAGATTCATATTCAGTGGGTACAGAGTGTAATTTGTAAATATTAAACTTTGTTTTTTCTACAATAGGTAAATTCAGAAAATATAAAATATTATCTGAATCTAATTTACAGTTAACTTCAATTAAACTTTCTAACTCCCACATGTTTTGCAATTTAGGTTCAATGGGTAGTCTTTCAGTGTAATACTCATAGATTCTCATTATCTCACTATACAACTCTCTGGTTGAGATAACGCTGGGGTGAAGTACACCTAGTTTACAAAACGTTAATGAATTTTCCAAATCAGTTGTTACTTGTAACAACATATTGTACAAAATACTTAATTGGTTTAATATATTTCTAAATTTTTCTAATTCTACAAAATCGTTAATTCTATGATTCATCAATTCCAATTTATTCTTTAATTCCACAAAGTTTCCTTCAATAATATTAAATGTCTTATTGTATTCCTTAATGATACTACTGCTAATTGTATATTGAGACTCTATTTGGTTCACAATGTTAGCCTCATTGTTTTCTATCCCTTTTAATATATTGTCATATTTTTTGCCATCATAGGCATCTAAATTACCAGTAATAAACTTAAATGCGGATCCTAGTCCATCTATTATACCTCTTTTTGTTCTTACATTATTATTATTATTATTATTATTATTATTATTATTATTACGTTCTAAGAATACTACTTCTAATTTTTCTTTAACTATTTCTCTACTATGGTTAACATATTTAAAATAATTGATTATGTCTCTAACTTTACTACCATTATCCGTTACAAACTCAATTTTTCCAGTGAGGCTGGCGTTACAACTAACACAATTCTTATCAAAGTAGTTTAATACATTATTATAATAAAATTCAACATTATTAAATTGAACAACCAAATTATTCAAATTAAAATAGTGAACAAATGTGTGGTAAGAGGATTGTAATTTGGCTGGTCCTAATTCAATCGGTATTATTCCAATGTTTTTGGAAATGTCCTTAACTTCTGTTGTGTCGGCATCGGCTTTTGCGAAGAACAAGAGGGACCTGGAACAGGATTCAAAGACGGATTACATTTTGGAATTATAAATTTTTCCTTGGCCTCTTAATTTTAGACAGATGAATTTTCTGTTTAGTGTTATGATGCCTTGGTTTAATTTCCGCTGTTTTCCTTTCCTGATTTATTGCAGATATTTCTTCTTGATTATATTTATTTTTTGTTTTACTTTGTTTCTGCGTATTTTTTACATAAACTTCTGTCGGAATTTCTGGCAATGGTTCTTTATTCAGATTCCTCTTGGTTTGAATGTTTTCTTTGATCTTCTGGTTAGATTCCTTAATATGTTCGTAAAGTTTTTTTGTTCTCTCCCTGTGACTTATTATATAGTCATTAGTAAACTGATTTTCAATGTCAATATTCAAAACATGATTAGGGGTAATATGTCCATATAATATTTCAAAAGGTGTCAACTTAGTACAGAGTGTATGCTATTATTGTATGCAATGATTGCGTATTTAACTTTCTTTATAATATTATCATTCCTAAATTCTACTTGGTTATTTAAAAGTCGTATGTGTTCAATTAATGTGGAATGGAACCTTTCAATTAATCCGTTAGAGGGGAGGTGCTGGGTGCTAATAAAATGTATTTTGATTTTATGTAATTCCATTATTTCCTTAACTACTTTATTGTTGAATTCAGTTCCATTGTCAGACACTATAAACTCAGGGACACCATAATGTGCAAAGTAGTCTAAGAGCTTATCAGCGACTTCTGTGGCGTGTGCGCCTCCTACGCGATACACTTGAGCATAGCGAGAGAATGCGTCTACAATACTGAGAAATCTGTTCTTTTCTAACAAAATGCTATCTATGTGCACTATCTGTAGCGGCTTCAATGGTGTAGGCGTCAGATTCATTTCAAGTTGTAAGGGTACTCTATCATACGTTGTCTTTAAACAAATTTCACAGTTATTGATAAAATTTTGAATATGTCCTTTTATATTGGGCCAGTAATATTTCCTTTTAATTTGTTCATACGTTTCTTGTATGCCGCGATGGTTGGTTTTGCTTACATGGTAATTATTTATTATATCTTCAATTTCGTCCTCTTCAGTTATATCTAGTAGTTTAGTGTTACATTTAATTAACCAAAGTTTAGAGCTTTTAAAATGTTTAGCTATGCAAGTTACAAATTTCTCATAAAAGTCATCTTCAAAATAAATATTATATTTAACATTAGGCACTAGGAATTCCTTTACAAATTTAACAATGTCATTGTCTAAATTGTTTTCCAAAATTTCAACAATTAATCTCATTTTAGAAGTTCCAAATAATTTTATTATTTTAACTTTCTTTGGCTGATAGTTTAATAGCGACAGAAAGATTTGGTTTTTTCCAAAATTTACAGGTTCGTCAGAAATGGGAATTTCCACTAAGGTGTTTCCTTCAAAGTTTATTCATTATTCTCTTCCTGATTGACGGCGTCGTTTTCTTCTTCCATATCAAAGTTAACTATCATAGACGGGCTGTCATCCAGTTCTGGGAAGTAGCGTCGCACTAGGTCAGCTGTTGGCTTCTGTAATTCGTCATTAACAATATTTTGCGAGTCCGGTGAAGTTTTTTCGGTGACGTTTAATTGAATTCTCGATAATGCATCGGCATTTTGGTTCAATTTTCCTTTTTTATATTTTATTTCGTAATCGTATTCTTCCAGCTTTAACCGCCATCTTAAAAGTTTAGAATTCGGTTCTTTAACAGAAAACAACCATTGCAGGGGTTTATGGTCTGAATAAATTTTGAATTTTCTTCCAAATAAATAAGGCCTGAAATGTTTTGTTGCCCATACGATTGCGAGAAGTTCTTTTTCAATTGCAGAGTAGTTGGTCTCACTATCGTTTAAAGTTCGACTAGCAAAAGCAATTGGAAGGTCATTGCCATTTTTATCTTGACTTAAAATCGCTCCGACAGCAAAATTGCTTGCGTCTGTGGTTAGAATGAATTCTTTTTCAAAGTCAGGGTATTGCAACAGTGGTTCATTAGTCAATATGTTCTTGCAAGTTTCAAAACAATCTATATAGTCGGGGTTATTGATATCAATTTTGGCATTTTTCTTCAAGCAATTAGTAAATGGTTTAGTTATTTTTGCGAAATTTTTAATGAATTTACGGTAATAGCCTAATAGTCCTAAAAATCCTTTTATTTGTTTGGTAGTTTTTGGAATTGGATAATTCTTTATTACTTTTATTTTTTCAGGATTGGGTTTGACTCCGTCTGGTGTCACAATATGGCCTAAATATGCGACTTCTTTCCTTAAAAATTCCGTCTTGTCTAACTGTACCTTAAAATTAGCTTTTCTTAGTCTATCGAAAACCTCTTTTAACCTAAGTAGGTGCTCTTGTAAACTAGCTGAATAGATTACGATATCATCAAGATAAACCGAACACGATTAATTCTGTATTCCGCGTAATATGTTGTTCATTATTCTTTGGAACGTCGGTGGACTATTCTTAAGGCCAAATGGCATTCGCAAAAATTCATAGTGGCCAGTTTCCGTGGAAAAGGCTGTCTTATCAACGCTGTCCGGGTGCATCTCAACTTGATGAAATCCTGAGGCAAGATCCAGGGTGGTAAAATATTGGGATCTCCCTAATTTGTCCAATATATCGGTTATGTTAGGAAGCGGGAATTTGTCATCAATAGTTTTTGCGTTTAGTCCCCTAAAATCAATTACTAGCCTAAACTTTTGTCTGTTGGAGGCGTCTGGTTTTTTTGGAACGATCCATACAGGTGAATTCCACGGTGAATGTGAGGGTTTGATTATTTTTTGGGCGAGCATTTCTTGAATTTGTTTATCTACTTCCTTACGATAAATTTCTTGGTATCTATAGTTTTTCGTGTATACAGGGATTTCGTCAGTTGTCCTAATTATGTGCTTGACTTGATTAGTAAATGTCAGGTCATTATTTTCTTGATGGAATATGTCAGAATATTCGAAAATCAATTTTAATATTTCCCTTTTCCCTTCAGCGTTTATGTGATCCGTTCTAATTTGGCTCAGATCTAATTTATTATGCTTGTGATTTAACAAATTAAAATTTGTAGCGTTTACTTGATTATTGTTTATTTGATAGATTTTGAAATCGCTTAGCGGTTGCACCTCCATCGGTTTGATCACTAAACGTCTATCAGATGTCGTATTATTGATTATCGGGCAATAACTTTCTCCATTTTCTATTTTTATTAAGCACTGCGGTATTTCTATTCCGTCTTGTTGCCTATAGGGTAATAATCCCTCTCCATTGCGCATATTAAGTATTTTTATTTTTAACGTTTGTTTAGTACGTGCTTTAATCACATAGCATGTGGTATTATTTTCGCCAAAAGTATTATTATTATTATTATTTTTGTTTGGTTCCTCCGTGTTAAAGTAATGTATAGATATCTTCTTATCACAAAATATTAATTTATTGTTTACAAAATCCAAATTAATTCCCAATTCTCTTATGTTATCGAGTCCAAGTAATAGGTCAAAGTCCTTATGAAAATCAAATAAATAGAATTTTGCTATCTTCTTTCCTAAAATGGGTAATCTGCAGCTAAACTTTTCTTTTGACACTCCGTGTGCTGTGCTTACTACGAACGGTTCTTGTTCTAGTGTATTTTTGAAAATATTAAATCCAATCGATTTTTTAATAAACGATCTAGTGCTTCCGGTGTCAATCAATATTTTTAGGTTAGTTTTAGGATCATAAACATAAGGTAAATCATTTGTGTCATTTTCTATGTGCATTATGGAAAATTTCTTTTTACTGTCGTAAGTCCTAAAAAATGTTTCTGTGTGTTTTCATAATCTGGGGGGAATCCGCATGCATTGTCTTCCTCAATAAAGTTATTTGCGGCATTGTGTTCGTCTTGGGTTTCTTCCGCGAAGTTACAACTAATTTCAGTCTGTTCCGATAGCGAAATGTGCGGCATTTGTTCGGTGATCTGGTACATCGAATCACTTTCCGTTTCTTCAACGACCGGCTTTCCAGTAATTTGATATAATTTATTTTGTCTGATTGGGTTTCCGGTTTGACGTGTTGATATGCTCATTGGTGTGGGTTGATAAACTTGATTCGTTTTAGGTGCCGTGTTGTTGTGTACATAGTTTTGCCTGTTAAATTGGTTAAATTGATTGGGATTGTTTTGGGGTATTTGTTTATAATAATTCTGAAATGGTTGATTATTAGTGGCAGGTTTGCGAATTGGTAAATGTTGTGATTTATTTGGTACATTTTGCCGATTAGTTTGAAAGAGTTTATTATTTTTGAATTGGAAATCGTTAGTCAGCATATTAAGCGCTTCATTGAGCGTGTTAGGATTTTTTGTCAGCATTAAGGACCCTAACGGTTCCTGAAGTCCCCTTAACAGTACTCATAGTGCTAGTTTTTGGGTGTAAGTACATAGAATATCTTTAGCAGCTGGTTCCTTGTTAATAAAGAAAGCTATTTGCAAATTCAACAATTTCTGAATTCTTTCGTAGAAAGTGAAGGGCGATTCGTTACTTTCCTGTCTCAATTCTGCCATTTCTAAATTTAAGGTAAAACAATCCCTCCTATCTGAATAACTAGTCAAAAGTGTATTTTTAACATCTTCCCAAGCATAGGTGTTGGAGCTCACTACAATATCTAAGGCTTGTCCTTTTAATTTAGAAAGTATAGAAGAAAACAAAAATTTGTTTTGAAAATCCTCTCAGTTCTGGACTACAAAGAATTTGTTCACTATTTTATCACAAATTGAAATAAACCTATTTAGCATAGCAGGCTCACCATTGTACTCTGGAATCATGTCCAAGTACTCTTTTTTTAATATAGGGGTAGTCATTGTAATTAATTATTATCTACTCAACTTATTTAAAAAATTAAAAATCAAGATATCAATTAATATACTACTAGAGAATATATTATACAAATGAAATATTTAACTAGCCTACTATATAAAATAATTTTCAAAATTATTATTTTCGTTCTTAATATAGATTATTTTAATATTTGTACAGGATTTACTTACAGTGAAATCCAAAATACTTTGCTCATTATGTACGGCGTAACACTGCACTTATTTTGCACTGCACTATTTAACACAATACACAAAACTTTTTTCCTTTTTCGTTGTTCGTTATAGATATTCACTCTATGATTGATCGATTTTTCGCAGATATTCACTCTGCAACCGAGTTGGTTCCTCGATTAACGGTTAAAACCGACGGATGTTATATTCGTTAACTTTCTCGAGGTGTCCTACCGACTGCGCCAGTTACGTTTTTGGTTCGAGGGAATTGCTTTTTAAAAAAGAACAATTCTATTCGTTACACTTAATTTTATTAACTTTAAAACAATTACAACAAATAACGTACAATATTCATATACACTGATGTGTACGGAGAGAAGCCTCGTCTAACTCTGGCGAAACAAAGCTTGTCTCTTCACACAATACAAATGCTGACTAAACTAAGAACCATACAACAGTCATCATTATTATAGTAAAGTGTACAATAATTGTTTACATAACTTATATATATATATATATATATATATATATATATATATATATATATATCAGTTAGTTATAGTTTGACTATTGTAGCTCGTGCATCACTGAAGATGGCGACTTTGTCGTTGAAACGCGTTTGAGTTAATAAACGTATTAGTTGTGAGATTTTGTGTTCTAACTAAGTTTATTCTATCAAATAATTATTGTATGATGATAATACCATGATTTTTTTTCGTTTAAGCCATAATTCCGCTAATTTTTTTCTTATCGTAATACAATTCCAACAACCCTTTTTAATTAATACCTTATATAAAATGAACTACCGCATACCATGTAGGAATAAAAAACGTAGGGTACATTATAATAAACAGGTACATATTAATAATTAGATTTTTGTAAGAAAGTATTTTAAGTCATTGTTAATATTTTGTTGTTCATTTAACACCACCCGGGAAACACGTGTGGATTGAGGACACCAAGGACGCGAACAACTTTACTATAAGCTGTAACAGTGCAATGGTAGTGTTGCCAGTTGGTGCGTGGAGGTAGGCGAATCTCGACCTTCCGTCGCTTGACTACTTCGATATCTGGCAACACCGCAATTTCTCTCACCCACCTAATTTCATTGCCGCGAGTTTAGCTACTAGTCTTTCTAAACATACATTCAAGGCGTTTAAAAATTATCTTTTATTTATTTTTTGAGAAATTGCAGTATAAACTGATCATATAAAATGATATATAAAGAAGAGTAATATTATATACACATCTGATGTGTTCTAAAAAGCAATTAAAAATATGTATAGGCCTACTGCGTTGGCAAAAACACTTCTTCGATATCTCTAACGAGAGCGAGTATATCAAACAAGTTTTTATAATTTCTGAACATTTCAATACCTAGTCTAAGGTGACCAAATCATTTCTGGAGAAAACCGGGACACAATAAGCCTGGATCAAAGGAACCCCCCCCCAATGTATCCAGGTTTTTAAAATATAAAATATTTGTATTTTTAAAGAAATTTATGTTTTGTAATACATTTTGCTGATTATAGCCTATTGAAAAAAATACAAATTGTACTATGACTTATTTCTATATCTGTTTAATTAATATTATTTAAAAAAATTATTATAGTTTTTAAAATATTATAACCATGGAATTTTTAATTAAATTCATTTAACATAAGCTTTAAATATTACTGAGTGTTTGTCCATGGGGTTGACTGTTCTTGGAGATGTTTTAATTTATTTGATGTTTCGTATTTCGTTGAATCAAGCGAAATACAAAAAAAAAAAAGTACATACAATTTCATAAAAGCTATTAAAAACTGAATTCCAGGACTTTTGAGCGTCCCGGAACAACTTTTCGGGGTACAGTATGTTATGACAAAAAACCGGGACAAACACACAGAATGTATTTTTAAAGTCAAGTCAACGTCCATCCTACATCGTTGGACCAAAGTTATGAAATTTAGAGCGAGTGAAGGCATCTAATACGAAAGAGATTTGAAAAATTTAACTCAAAGGGGGTAAAAATAGGTTAATGACTGAGTGACACCCATGATGTCAGACAATGTTTTTTTTTTTTTTAATAGTCTTAATTGTTGAATTTGTATCATATAAACATTATTTACTTTCTTGTTAAACTTTGCGAAATCTGTTATGATAATAAATACATAAACGTAGAACTATGTACACTCCTTTATTCCGAGTATAATTGAGTGAGGCCAATACATTCCGATAATCCAAAGGAAAAAAATCAGATTTTTTAAAAGAAGAAATTTTGCGTCTTGAGACATTTCAATTAGTTCAGAAATTATATTGTTCAAAGTGTCCTAAATTGTTTACTATCCCTAAATAAAGTTACAAAAAAGAAACTATTAGGCCTATGTCCATTTAGTATTCAGAATTAATACAAAATTAATTAATATATAATAAATAAAAAAAAAACTGTGCGGTAAAATTAAATACAAACATTGGGTCTGCATCGGACCAGATGGTGGAAGTTATACTTCTGTGGCCATCCAATCGTATAGACAGGTAGATCTACTATTGACTTAATATATTTTGGGAAAAACTAGTCGTAACTTAGAGTAGCCCTACTATTTTGTAGATGATAGCTTATTATTTTATAAAAACACTAACCAACACTGAAGGCATATTTTAAAATTAATATCCCATTTTTTCCTTCTTTGTTACATACGCTTATGAATACTATCTGTTTGCATCTGTTTGGTTGGTCACAGTGTACCGTGTGGGCCTATAACTGCAATAATTTAAAGATAAATTTCTTTTCGTTTTTGTTAATATGCTATGGTGGGGGTAGGTAGCAGGTTTCTTTAACATTGTGTCGACCGATGTCATGGCGGACGGATGCCTCTTCCAGCTTTGTGTGGACCTTCATTAGTTATGAAGGTTCACGTGTAGACGTACAAGTTCTCGAATCTCTTCGAAGATCCTTTAAAAATTTATTAAAGTTGTTTCTTAGTTTTTCTTTTTTTATCTTTACGTGTCGGTTGTGTTTTTTGAATAGTGTTATTTTAAAGTGATAAAAATAAAGAAAAGGAAACAGTAACTTTACAACTTGTGATTATTAGCAATAGTTCCTATAATAAACTCCACTGATAAAACCTTGTACCCCAGCAAAACATTTTGCCAGGTTAGCCGGCACTCCAGTTTGTAGGGCAGAATGTAGCATAATTAAAATATGGTCAGAACATAAATCATTAAGTTTTAAAATACTAACAGTTTTATAGTAAGGAGAAATGTGGATAACACATTTCAAACCAAAGATAAAGTGTATGCAATAATTCTCTGCCCACTGCAATTTATTAATCAGTATAACTGACATGTCATTGACTACAGTATCACAGTAAGTAAAGTGTGGAAATATCAAGGATTTAACTAAGAGCACTCTAATTAGGACAGACAAGACGTCCTGCATTTTTTTTTTAAAGAGTAGATCTGAACAAAACCAATATAATCTACTGTCTATAACCAGTCCCAAATCCTTTACTATTCCATAATAGTACAAAAGGTAATTATTATACTGTAGTCTAGGAAGTGTGTTTATTAATGTAACAGCCCAAGTGATTTTTCACTTAGAAAACAGCAAGTCACAAGGGAAGATTTTATTTTTAGTTTAGTTTATTTTCTATTTGGCTTTTTCCTGACTATCGCTACAATGTAAGGTGGTCAGCTAATTCCTAGTTAAAGCATGGTGATCAGTTTTCAAACTCTACAGTAATCTGAGTTAAAATTAGAATTTACCACTTCACTTCAAAGTTAAAATGATTAAACATACAATGACAATATACAAGCTCACTTCCGAAACAGAAAAACAAAACCATATGTTCAACTGGTAAAATAATAGCTATTTTCTGTTGGGATTTCAAAGTTCGACCACCATTTTGTCACAGAATAGAGAACTATCATTTCTAAGTAATATTCCATGATTTTAAAAAGAGAAGAACAGAAATCAACGATGAAAACTGCTCAGCATTCAGTTTGTTTCATTCAGGGCAATACTTACACTCTCACGATAAAAACGTTGTTTGAGAGTGTAACTTACAAAGGAGAATAATTAAGCCCTTGTTGTGGTAGAGGGGGCTAAGAGGAACCTGCAACTTGGCAGATGTGGCTATCTGAATCTTAGGAGTTCCCGTCACTTCTGCCGCCACAGAACATACATTTAGTGTTTATATATAGTGTAGCCTAATTTACTTTTAGTTTTATTTAAAGATATCAACGAAGAAAACTGCTCAGCATTCAGTTTG